>PITA01010504.1:0-19863 GCA_004023965.1 Spilogale gracilis
ATTTCTCTCACCTTGGGGCACAGGGGTGACTCCGTTGGTTGAGTGATTAACTCTTGCTCTCAGCTTGGGTCATGAGTTCAAGCCCTGCGCTGAGCTCCTCACTGGGCATGGAGTCTACTTAAAAGAAATTCTCTCACCACTGTTTCCTAGTTTCTTTATGTATGTTTTGCATACATTTTGTTAAATTTTTTCTTAAGTATTTTATGTTTTGATGCATTTTTATTATGTGCCTTGGGTTATCAAGTTTCTTGCTTGGGATTTCTTCTGTGGACTTACAATTTTCATAAAGTTTGGAAAGATTTTAGTCATTATTTCTTCAAGTAGTTCTCAGAACTTCTTTCTTTTTTTCCTTTAGGATTCACTTGCATATATAATAGGTTATTTAAAGTTACCTCACAGCTTCACTAATGCCCTGGTCGTTTTTTTTTTTTTTTTTTTTTTTTTTTTTTTTTTTTTTTTTTTTTTTTTTTTTTTTTTTTTTTTTTTTTTTTTTTTTTTTTTTTTTTTTTTTTTTTTTTTTTTTTTTTTTTTTTTTTTTTTTTTTTTTTTTTTTTTTCTTCCAGATGCTCAATATTTCCTTTACTTTCTTGACTATATGGAATATATTTTATTTTATTATTTTTTATTATTTTATTTTATTTTATTTTATTTTATTTTATTTTATTTTATTTTATTTTATTTTATTTTATTTTAGACATAGTGAGCGAGAGAGCAAATACAGAGGGAGGATGAGAAGGAGAGAGAAGCAGACTCCCCACTGAGCAGAGAGCCCAATGTGGGGCTTGATCCCAGGTCTTGAGATCATGACCTGAGCTGAAGGCAGACACTTAACTGACTGAGCCACCCAGGTGCTCCTGGAATATAGTTTTTTTGTTTTGCTTGTTTTGTTTTTTTTAAAGATATACTGGCTTATTTTTTGAGAGATAAAGAGTGAGCAAGAGGGTAAGGGGCACAGGGCAGGGAGAGAAAGGGACCATCTCAAGCAGACTTCCTACTGAGTGCGAACTCCATGCAGGATCTCACAACCCTGAGATCATAATCGGAGCCAAAATCAAGAGTTGGATACTTAACAAACTGAGTCACCCAGGCACTCCTGGAATATAGTTTTATTAACTTAT
The DNA here is from genome assembly GCA_004023965.1 of Spilogale gracilis. Classification (NCBI taxonomy): domain Eukaryota; kingdom Metazoa; phylum Chordata; class Mammalia; order Carnivora; family Mephitidae; genus Spilogale; species Spilogale gracilis. Next base: position 1,119 of record PITA01010504.1, read on the forward strand.
AATGTCTTTGTCTTCTAATTCTATCGTGTATGTCATTTCCAGGATAGTTTCCATTGATTGATTTTTTTTCAATATGGATTGTATTTTTCTGCTTGTTTGCATGTTTTGTGATTTTTCTTTTTTTTTGTCTTGTGATTTTTGATTGGATTCCAGACAGTATGTATTTTACCTTCTTGGGTGCTGGATATTTTTGTATTCCTGTAAATATACTTGAGTATTGTTCTGGGACATACTTAAGTTACTTGGAAACTGGTCCTTTTGAGGTTTGCTTGGTTAGGCATGGTCAGAGCTGCTATTGTCTTAAGGCCAACTGCCCACTACTGAATTCCCTTCTGAATACTCACCTGGTAACCTGTAAATTATGAGGTTTTCAACTTTGGCTGATTGGCAAACACTGAGGATTTTCCTCTTTACTCCCTTCAGGTATTTTTTTTTCCCTTCAGCTTTGAATATTTTCCTCACTTGAATGTGTGATCAGCACTTAAGCTGAAGATTCAAGGGAGACCCTCTGCAGATCTCTGGAGCTCTCTTTATCTATGTAGCTCTCTCATCTCTGATGCTCTTCTGATGTGAACTCTAAATGACTTGACCTTTGGACTACCAGCATGATCTCCTAAACCAAGGGAGATTTGTTGGCTCTGGCTGGGCAATCATAGGGCTCATCTTGCTTCTTTCCTCTCTCTTACGGAACACTGCTTGTGTTGCCTGATAACTAATGTCTGAAACGGTTAGTTCATATTTTTTGTCTGGTGTTTTAGTTGTTTCAGGTGGGAGAGTAAATTTTGTTCCTGTTATGCCATCTTGATTAGAATTGAAGTCTGGATACAATTTCAAATGGCATCGAAGTCTAATTTTTTTCAATAATTGATTCATAGTTTATGAAAAAATGGTTGATTTTGATACTTGGCTTTGTATCCTGTAATCTTGCTTAATTTGTCTATTAGTTTTCACATTGAGTGGAGGTAGATTCCTTAGGAATTTCTATATACACAATCATGTCATCTGTAAATACAGAAAGTTTTCTTTCTTCCTTTGCCACCTGTATGAGCTCTCTCTCTTCCCTTAAGCCACCCTCCCCATACTTTATTGTTGTGTTGGGTACTCTATTACAGTGTTAAAATGGAGGCGGAAAAAGCAAACCTTCTTGCCTTGATCTTGATCTTGAGAGGGGAAAGAATTCAGTCTTTCATCATTGAGTATGATGTTAGCTCTAAGCTTTTTGTAGGTATCTCTTGGGCTAAACAAGTTTCTTCTGTTCCTAGTTTGCTGAGAGTCTTGCAATGAATGTTGAATTTTATCATTTGCTTTTTCTGTATCAGTTCAGGTGATAATTTTTTCTCCTTTATTCTCTTTATATAGTAAATTATAATGGTCAATCATCACTAAATCAATCTTGTGGTCCTGAGATAAACTCCACTTGTGTTCCCTTAAAAAATCCTTTCTTTGTATTTATGTATTCTATTTACTAATATTTTATTGAGGATTTTGCATCAACATTCATGAGAGATATTGGCCCAGTTTTATTTCCTTATAGTGTGTCAGGTTTTGATATCAGGGTAATACTGGCTTCATAAAATGAGTTGGTAATAATTCTTTCCTATTTTACTTTCTGTAAGAATTTGAGTGTGATTAGCACCATCTCTCTCTTCAGTGATAAGTAAAATTCATCAGTGAAGCTGTTGGGCCTGGGTTTTCCTTGTGGAAAGTTTCTACATGAAAAATTAAATTTGTTTAATAGATAAAGGGCTATTCTGATTTTCTTTTTCTCATGTGACAGCTTTGGTAATTTGTCTTTCAAGGAATTTGTACACTTCATATCTTTTTCTCCTTTCCCAGCTTTATTGAAGTGTAATTGACAAATAAAAACACAAGATATTTAAATCCTATCCATTTAGTATTAATAAAATTTGCAGTGGTTTCTTTTATTATTCTTGATATTGACAGTTGTATTTCTCTCTCTCTTTTTTTTCCTTTTATCTATGTATAGATTACTTAGCTTTTGCTGCATTGCCAAATTCTACAATCTTATTGACTTACAGTGATACATATTTATTGCATGTTGATGGCTTTGTGACCAGGCTCTGACAGCTCAGATCCAGGATGTGGATTGTACTCAGGTCTGCTCTATGTGTTTTTTATTCTGGGGCTCAGGCTGGTAGAGAGGGGGTGACTGTGGGCACCTGTTTCACATGGCGGGGGGGGGGGACTGGAGTATAAGAGGGAAGTGAGAAAGTCTCTTTTGCCATGACTACATTGTCGGTTTGGTTCCCCTGTCATTGGCCAATGAGAGTCTCATAGACAAGCCCCACATAAACTGGGGAAGGGAAGTATACTCTGCCCACAGTGACCCATGGCAAGGGTGGAAAAGAAGAAAATCTTGAGCAAATAATATTAACCTGCTAAAGGAATGTCACCAAATCCAAGGGAAGAGAGAGTAGTTACCACTTTAAAGTGCTCAAAGGTCAAATAAAAAAAGATAAGGATACAAATTATCCTTTGAATCTCATTGATGAGTTTGGTTCTAGAAGTTTTTGTGAATAGTAGTAGTTAGAGCCAGGTTAAAAAAGAAACGGAGGTTACAAGAAAATAGAAGAAAGAAGACAATTCGCGAGGACTCCATTTTCTAGAAGCTTGGCTTAAAAGGAAATGACAAAGATATTGTCACAACCAGTGGGGAGTATAGAAGCTGGAGGGGTGTGTGTGTGTGTGTGTGTGTGTGTGTGTGTGTGTGTAATTGATAATACTTGCGCATGTCTATAGGCTGAGTGAAAGAGGCTGGTAAAGAAAGGAAAGTGGAAGGTACCAACATCAGTTCTCCGGGCTTTGCCTCTCCATCCCAAACACACCCTGTATTGTCTGCTCTGAGACCATACAGCTGGACCCTGTGAACATTTCTCTTCCAACAACGGGCACAATGTTAAGCTTTGTTAATAAAGGGTGCTGAAGGGACACTGGGAGAAAAGAGCTTTTCTTCTTGGTTTCCACGTGCTTCTCTGGGCAAGCTCCTGCAGCTGAATGGGGACAGCATACGGTGGTCAGCTGCAAGTGTGGCAACCAGCTCCACACGGCGGCCCCTTCCTGTGGACAGCTGCTCTCGGCACAGCAGTGTGGCATCCTTACAGGTGTTTTCCCCTCAAGCAGCTCACCAAGGGTGTCCTTTGGCACCCCAGATAGCTTTCTGGGCTGTATGTGGTGGTCTCAGCAAGTTCTGCAGCCCAAGACCCTCCATGCACATGGTTTCTTCAAATACCCCAGAGGGTGGCTTCTTGCTGAATTCTGTTGGCACACTAACTCAGTTAGCCTGTCCTCATCCCTTTACAACATTGCTTAGGCCGCTGGGGCTGGGGCCTTGTCCAGATTTACTTCTTCTCTGGATACTCTGTCTCAATCTCAGAGGTAGAAATTGCTCCCCATATTGGGCAGTGTGTCTTTTTAAAAAAGATTTTATTTATTTATTTGCAGAGAGATCACCAGTAGGCAGAGAGGCAGACAGAGAGAAAGGGGGAAGCAGGCTCCCTGCTGAGCAGAGAGCCCAATGTGGGGCTCGATCCCATGAGATCATGACCTGAGCTGAAGGCAGAGGCTTAACCCACTGAGCCACCCAGAAACCCCAAGGGCAATGTGTCTTTTATGGAGTTCTCTCTTTCCCTTTGGAAGGTAATCCCCTGGCCGAATTAATGATTATATTAAAATATCCCTGTTCCTATTCAGGTGTGGTTTCTGTCTCCTGAGTGGACCGTGACTGATACACCAATGAAAGAAGGGAATAGAAATGTCAGAGATGGAGAGGACATGGATGACTAGAATTCAGAGCTAGGGGTAAAGGCTGATTCTGAATAGGGAGAGCAGATCCTTTGAGCCTGGAGACCATAGGAGGGATTCATGGTGGGTAATCTGTGATTATATTTATGAGAGAAGGGGGAATGAGAAGCAGAGGGAGTTCCTGGCTTTGATCTTTCTCTGAAGTAGGAGGAAGGCTATCTGCTGAGTGGTTGGGGAGAATGAGGTAGATTTGTAATAGCCCTTGAGAAACTTTGCAAAAGACCAGTTTGTGCTGGAGTATATGATTTTGTCTACCAGGCCTCAGAAATCCAGCCTTCAGAGCAGGGCAGACAGCTGTAGAACTGACTCAGGGTCAGGGTTTTCCAGGACTTGTGAGTGGAAGGAAAGAGAGCAAGGGTACTGAGGAGGCTGATGAGAAATCATCCAAGATATTGACCAGAGGTCTAGCTTGGGTTTTGAAGGCTTGAGCCTGGGATTGAGGAGGAAGGGACTGGGAGGCCATAAAAGGGGGGAAAGTGCTAGAACTTGTGAGATCAAGGAGTGGAGAAGTAGGAGGACTAGAAGAGAGTTGGCAAGATCATGGTCCAAATGGAATATTGAAGTTTAATTTGGGGGAGGTAGAGCCACGCCAGTAAGGGTCCAACTGTGGCCTTGACAAGTAGGGTAGGTTACTTGAAGTGATCAGGACGAAGTTGGGGGAGGGGAGGGTGCCTGGTGGGTTGGCCTTAGGGATTTGTCTCCCGATGGTGGCAGGAGTTAATGCAGTGGAGAGTGGGGAGAGCCCTCAGCTGGCGGGGGCAGGGTCAATGACAGCAACAAAAGGTGAGGGTAATGAGCCTTGCAGCTTGAGCAGGGCTTTAAATGAGAGTAGAAAAGCAATGGCATGGAACTGGCAGGGGATGCTGGAAGACCACTGACTCCAAGTGCACCCTTCTTGGCTGGAAAATGGAACCCGTGGGAGGAAGAGCCTCCTCCATGCAAGAAGGCTGCAAGAGAACCAGTGTCCTTGGGATAAGGCCAGGTTTTAGTTATGGTGAGAAGGAGGATATAGTGGAAGTTCTTGGAGGCTGTTTTGAATGTAGAATTTGTTTGTAGTGGAATGAGGGTTATCAAGAGCATAGGGAGTTAAAGGAAAACAGCGACACAGAAGTGAAGAGGACAAAGGTGATGAGCAGTCTAGGAAAGGGACTCAAAATACAGTGAGTTTTCAGCCGTGTGTCACAGTCCATGGTATGCACACAGTAGGTGCTCAATTAATATATCTGAGCAGTTGAATAAATAAAGTCTCTTTTTTGCAGCTATGTCTTGGGAACGCTGCTGCTTTTATCCCCCTAGTTCTGAAATTTACAGCAGTTCCCTCTCCAAAGTCCCAGTTCTTTTCATCTGCAGAGTGGGTGTCTTATTAGTCTATCCCATTTCACCCAGGAGGGCAGGGAAAGTCAGGGCTGAATTCTTCTCTGGTTACAACTTGGAAGAAACAAGTTCAGAGAGAGTAAAGCATTCACGCACTATCAAGGTTTAAGATTTATAGTAAGACAGGGAATGAAATAGCAGAGCTCCCCCCACCCCAACCCGTTCCAGCCTGTGTCTGGCCCCCAAAGCAGCCCCAGAAGGGTGCGTGCGGGACTCCTGGAGAGCAGCTGTGTAAAGCACACTGCTGTGCATGGTCAGGCTCTGTTCGAGGCAGCCTCCAGCAGGTGGGGGTGTGGAGTTGCAGAAGGCTGGTAGCCTGTGTGGACCGGGAAGACACAGACCTCTTAGGGCTGCAGCCTTCTGATGTGGACTCCGGACAGGAGCAGCTCTTCAGAGGAATGAGGTATTTGGGGTGTGCACAGACAAGCTTGGGAGATGGACTTCTGCGACCCCTCGTTCTCCAGCGATCCCTCCAGAGCCACGTGACCTTGGGAGAGCAGCAGGAGACTGAGATAGATACTCCCAGCCCCCTTTTCCCTCTTTGTCCTCAAGCTCTGAGTCCTGAGGTCTTGATGGTGGGGAGTATAGCCTAATGGAGAGTGCACAGGCCGGTGGTTACTAAGTCCCAGCGCCCCCACCTTCTAGCTGGTGCACACAAGCTACTTCCAGACCTCTTTGAGTGAGTGATAAACGTGTCTGCCCCACGTTCTTCTCAAGCTTTTATCCTGAAATATAGGCGAAAGCCTTGGCAGACTGAAGACTGTAAAAATATACAGATTTATTATTAATGATTAATGGGGGGTTAAGAGCAAAAATATGCTCCCTGATCTATTCTAGAGGAGGAAAGAGGAACTCTAGGGAAGTTACGAGCAGAAAGCTTTCCTATTTGCAGAAGAGCTGACCCTTCTGGCTATATGTGTCCATCTATGTGAGGTCATAGGGTAAGAATGCCAATTTGCCATAGAACATTGGAGGGCGGTGAAAACACTCAGAAAACGGGGACCACAAAAATAAACTCACGTCTATTAAGTATCTACTATATTCCAGGCACATTGTATGGGTTGTTTATCTTTTATTTTATTTTTTGTTTTGTTTTAATTTTTTTATTGACATATAATGTATTATTTGTTTCAGGGGTACAGGTCTGTGATTCATCAGTCTTAGACAATTCACAACACTCACCGTAGCACATACCCTCCCCAATGTCCATCACCCAGCCACCCTATCCCTCCGACCTCCCCTCCAGCAACCCTCAGTTTGTTTCCAGAGATTTCTCTGGTTTCATTTTGATTCTTCCCCCCTGCTTCCCCTATGATCCTCTGTCTTGTTTATCAAATTCCTCATATCAGTGAGATCATAGGATAATTGTCTTTCTCTGATTGACTTATTTTGTTCAGCATAATACCCTCTAGTTCCATCCATGTCATTGCAAATGGCAAGATTTCATTTTTTGATGACTGCATACTATTCCATTGTTTCTATATACCATATCTTCTTTATCCATTTATCCATCATTGACATCTAGGCTCTATTTTTAAAATTTTCAATAAGATTTTATTGAGAGAAAGAGAGAGAGAGAGAGCATGAGCAGAGGGAGGAGCAGAGGTAGAGAGAGAGAAGCAGAGTCCCCTGGAGCAGGGACCACACGTGGGGCTTGATCCCAGGACTCTGAGATCATGACCTGAGCTGAGGCAGATGCTTAACCAACTGAGCCAGCCAGGTGCCCTACATGTGTTGTTTAATTCAGTCTTCACAACAGTCCAATAAAATAGGTGTAATTATCTATCTAACTAGAAGTGGAGCCTTAAAATCTAAGAGGTTAAGTACTAGCAGAGGGTTACTCCAATAAAAAGTAGTGGTGGCAGGATTTGAACCCAGGCCTGTTTGGCTCAAACTGCCCAGGCCTTTTTTTCCTGCTGTAGTGTGTGGCCTTTATACTTGACTAAATCTTCAAAAAACTTTCTAAGGACCTTTCTCAAGCTGCTTACTTAGGAATCACTCAGGGAACTTGTTAAAATGCACATTCCTTTTTTTTTTTTTTTTTTATTTTAGGGAAGAGTGAGGCAGAAGGAGAGGGAGAAAGAGTCATTTTTTTGGGCGCCTGGGTGGCTCAGTCATTAAGCGGCTGCCTTCGGCTCAGGTCATAATCCCAGTTCAGACTCCCTGCTCAGCAGGAAGCCTGCTTCTCCCTCTCTCACTCCCTCTGCTTGTGTTCCCTCTCTCACTGTCTCTCTCTCTGTCAAATAAATAAATAAAATCTTTTAAAAAAGAGTCATTTTTAAAAGATTTTATTTATTTAAGAGAGAGAGAATGAGAGACAGAGAGAGAGAAAGCATGGTGAGGGAAAGGTCAGAGGGAGAAGCAGACCCCCAGCTGAGCAGGGAGCCTGGTGTGGGACTTGATCCCAGGACTCCAGGATTGTGACCTGAGCCAAGAGCAGATGCTTAACCAACTGAGCCATTCAGGTGCCCTGAGAGGGAGAAAGAATCTTAAGCAGATTCTGTGCTGAGCATGGAGGCCGACACAGGGCTCGATCTCACAACCCTGAGATCATGACCTGAGCCAAAACCCAAGAGTTCCCCACTTAACTGACCGTGCCACCCGGGGGCCCCAAAATGCATATCCTTTTTTTTTTTTTTTTAAGATTTTTATTTATGTATTTGACAGAGAGAGAGATCACAAGTAGGCAGAGAGACAGACAGAGAGAGAGGGGGAAGCAGGCTCCCTGCTGAGCAGAGAGCCTGATGCAGGCCTCGATCCCGGGATCCCAGGATCCCAGGATCCCAGGATCATGACCTGAGCCGAAGGCAGAGGCTTTAACCGACTGAGCCACCCAGGCGCCCCCAACATGCATATGCTTAAGCCCAGCCCCAGAGAGAATGTCATCAAAGATTTAGTTTTTTCCTTTCTCTTTCTTGCTTTTCATTCCACATCCTCTTCCATTACTTCAGGCTGTTTCAGGGGTATAGTAATCAACACTTTTGTTTTCTGAACATCTTATACCTTATTATACCTTTTCTTGAAAGCAAATGCATATTCATTTTGTCAAGCCAGAGACCCCTGAGATTCCCCCACAGACTGTTGTATGCTCGCCAGCCCTCTTGTCCCAATAACACATGTTTATCCACCACTTTCTGCTCGGGGTGCAGGAGCCGTCTTTTGGACACAGTTCATTGCCAGGTGAGGCCTCCGCCTGGGGAGGACTCGGACCTGGGAGGGAAGCAGAAGCGGAAAGCAGTGGATTCCTGGGGTTTTATTCACCTAATTATTCAGTAAGAATTTACCGAGTTCTATGTGGTAGGCAGTGGGTGAGATGCCGGGGCTGGAGCGATGCAAAAGACAGACAAGTCTCTGCTCTCATGGGGCACAGAAGTGGGCACGGAAGGCCTGTCTGGGGAGGTGGCTTTTGAGCTGAGACCTGGAAGAGTGACAGAATGGACCGCGGATTGCTGCGGAAAAGCATACCAGGCAGAGGGAACAGCAGGTGCAAACATTCTAAGCAGGGGTCCTTTGGATGTGTTTGAGGAGCTACAAGAAGGCCAGTATCCAGCAAGAAGGCTGGAGTGGAGTGTATAGAGAGGAGCGAGGTAGAATAGGACATGGGACACGTGGGACTTTGTAGGCCATTGTGAGAATTGTGGGTTTTGTTCCAACTAAGATGAGAAGGCTTTGGAGGGTTGTGCAGGGCAGGTAACATGATTGAGGTTCTAACAGGATCACGCTGGGTGCTGGGTTGAGAATTAACTCTACGGGGGCAAGGCTACTAGCTGTATCCCAAGGCAGTTCTGCATATCTCTTGAGCATTTTGGCTGATTCCAGTTGTCATCTCTCCATATGTTGGCCGGAGTGGGAACACAGGTCAACTCTGATCCTCTCCCATCATCCTCTCTGCTCCTCCTGCCCCTCCCAGTCCTACACTCTAATTCCCAATAGTTTCAAACTGATAATGGTAGCAGCGATGGTGGTGGGAATGTTGACCACATTAGTGGTGGCTGGAGAAGCCACGCCAAAATGCCCCCATTCTATCAGACATAAAGAGATTTTAACTGTAGGAGCAAAGTGGCAGAGGTGTAATTTTTTTATTCACTGACTCGCTCACTCATTCTTTGAGCCTCTGTCGAGCACATTCCGTATGCCAAGCACGGCTTGAGCTACTGGAGAACTAGAAGTTTTTGCAAAACTCCCTAAATATATGAACACCACCTTGATGGAAACTCTCAAACTAATTACTAACATTTATCAAGCACTTTTGATGGGTCAGACACTGATTTAAGTGCTTTTTATGGATTACCATATTTAATCATTTAAATTAACTCTGTTAGGCAGGTACTATTTTACTTGTCATTTCAAAGATGAGGAAATTGAGGCACGCAGAGGTTAAGTAACCTGTTCAAGGTCACCCAGCTATAAAGGGAAGTGAGAGCTGAGCCCAGACAACCTAGCTCTAATGTCTACACCACTGCACTTCTCAGACTAGAGGAGAGATACCTAAACACATAATTATAATGCCATGTGACGAGCGCTCGCTAGAAGTACTAGGAGCTTTTGACATTATTGAGGGGCAAGGCGCAAGGCCTTTTCAAATTTCCAATCTTGTTAATGCCACTGTAATATATAACTTCTCCCCATAAAGTGCTGTAAAGTACAACTAAGATTTTTAAGTGATGCTTCCAGATTCTTAATAAAAGATTAAAGTAATTTATAAAGCTATTTTCTGGCTAAGAACCATCCCTTTCTTGGACTGCTTCACTTACTCATCATTTCCATCACAAGCTGATAGCTTTTCTTTGGGCACTTCATTCTTCATCAGGGAAAAAAAGTTTTTATAACAAGTAGAGTCCAATCAAGCTGGGTTGTGTTAGGAAGGCCTGGAGGTACATGTGGGCTCAGCTCACTCCTGGTCTTAGCTACTCCTCTTCTGTGGGTACCTCCCAGCTGGCTGGAGTCAAGTTTGTGCTTGGGGAAGTGACAAGTCGTTGCAGGTTGTGGACCGTTGGGATCCTTTGGGAACCTCTGAAACCACCAATCTTCCATTCTGGAATGCTCAGGGGATATATTACTGGAGTTGCCCAGGTGCTAGGAGAGTCAGTTAGCCTAACTCTGCTTGAACAAGACAACGAAAGCTTCAAGGTGTAGATTAGAGTTGAGCAGGGCTTAAAAGGTGCACTGACATTCATCAGGCAGTAAGGTGAAGGAAGGGTGTTCTAGTAAAGGGAGAGTTAGTTTCAACAATCTGGGCAGAAGGTCCGCTGTCTGGGCCTTCTTGGATCACTCCATCCTAAAACACTAAGTCTCGCGGGTAGAATCAAAGTGGGACTTTTCCTACTTTGTAGAGTATTGTAATAAGAAGTTATATCTTGGGGTGCCTGGGTGGCTCAGACATTAAGCGTCTGCCTTTGGCTCAGGTCATGATCCTGGAGACCCGGGATCGAGCCTCACATCGAGCTCCCTGCTCATTGGGAAGCCTGCTTCTCCCTCTCTCACTCCCCCTGCTTGTGTTCCCTCTCTAGCTGTGTTTCTCTCTGTCAAATAAGTAAATAAAATCTTTAAAAAAAAGAAGTTATATCTTCTCTCATGAGTGTTCTCTCTTTGAAGCTTTATTGAAGTATAACTGACAATAAACTGCACATAATTAAAATTTACAAATTTTGTAAGTTTATTTTTTATTTTTTTATTTTTTTAAGATTTTATTTATTTGACAGAGAGAAACACAGCCAGAGAGGGAACACAAGCAGAGGGAGTGAGAGAGGGAGAAGCAGGCTTCCCGCCGAGCAGGGAGCCCGATGTGGGACTCGATCCCGGATCTCCGGGATCATGACCCGAGCCGAAGGCAGTCGCTCAACCAACTGAGCCACCCAGGCGTCCCAAATTTTGTAAGTTTTTAAAAAAATATTTTATTTATTTATTTGACAGAGAGAGATCAGATCACAAGTAGGCAGAGAGGCAGGCAGAGAGAGCAGAGGAAACAGGTTCCCTGCTGAGCAGAGAGCCCGAGGCGGGCCTCGATCCCAGGACCCTGAGATCATGACCTGAGCTGAAGGCAGAGGCTTTAACCCACTGAGCCACCCAGGCGCCCTTATTTCTCCATTCTACTAATAGTGGGTGTGTGGGTTGCTTCCAGGTTTGGACTATTACAAGTTAAGTGACTATAAGTATTCTTATGTGAGTCTTTTATGGATTTGTTCTGTCTTTTCTTTTGGGTTAATATTTTGGAATAGGGTAGGAATGTGTTACTTAAGAAAAAACACAAATCTGCCAATTTTCCTAAATGGTTAAACCGTGAGAGTTTCAGTTGTCCCACACTCTTGCCAACTCTTATATGTCCCTCTTTTGAATTTTAGAAATTCTAAGAGACATGTAGTGGTACCTCACTGTGGTTTTAAATTTGCATTTCTCTAATGACTAATGATGGTGAGATCTTCTCCTGTACTATTTATTTTCCGTCTGTCTTCTTTGTTGAAGCGTCTGCTCAAATCATTGAGCCCATTTAAAATCAGTGGTCTGCAATGAGTTTCTAGAGTCTGTTATGTATTCTGGACACAAGTCTTTTATCAGATACACATTTTACAAAGAGTTTCTCCAAGGGTATGGAGTGTTATTTTATTCTCCTAGCAGTGTCTCTCATAGAGCAAAAATGCTAATTTTGACAAAGTTCAATGTATCAACTTGTTTCTTGTTTGGATCGTGCTTTAGTGCCAAGTCTTGGAAACACTTGCTTAACCCAAGTTCACATAAGTCTTCTATGTTTTCTTTAAGAAGTTTTAGGTTTTTTTTTTTTAATTGGAATATAGCTTGTCTGCTTTTAGAAGTGCACATTTCAGTGGCTTTAGTATATTCACAAAGTTATGCAACCATCACCAGTACCTAATTCTGGAACATTTTCATCACCTCCTCAAAAAACCCTGTACCCATGAAGGAGTCATTCCCCATTTCTCCCTCCTCCCAGACCCTGGCACCCACTACTCTACTTTTTGTCTCTGTGGATTTGTCTATTCTAGACATTTCACATAAGTTGAATCATATAATATGACTTGTTCACTTAGCATAATGTTTTCAAAGTTCATCCGGGTGGTAGCATATATTAGTATTCCAATCGATTTTATGGCTGCATAATATTCCATTGTAGGGATATATTAAATCTGCTTTATCTATTTGTCAACTGATGGACGTTTGGACTCTCCATTTCTTAGCTCTTATGAGTAACGCTGGTATGAACATTTGTGTATGAGGTTTTGTATAGGTCTCTTGGATATATAACCTAGGGATAGAACTGCTGTTTAGTTACCGTAAACATATGCTAACTCTGTGTTTAAGCTTTCTGAGGAACTGCCAGGCCGTTTTCCAAGGCAGCTGCAGTATTGTATACTCTTAGCAGCAACGAATGAGAGTTCCAATTTCTCTGCATCCTCTCCAATACTTGTTATTGTTCTTTTTCCTTTTTATTTTTTTAAATATAATCATCTTAGTGGGTGTGAAGTAGGATGTCATTTCAGTTTTGATTGAGATTATAAATAGAGGGAGCAGCAGGCAGAAGAAAAGGGAGAAGCCCCTCTTCTCTGCAGGGAGTCCAATGTGGAGCTCGATCTCAAGACCCTGGGATCATGACCTGAGCTGAAGGCAGATGCTTAACCGAATAAGCTACCCAGGCACCCCAATTTGCAATTTCTTAATGACTAATGATGTTGAACATATTTTCATGTATGTATTAACTATATGTTTTCTTTGAGGAATGTCTATTTAGGTTCTTTGCCCATGTTTTAATTGGTTTTTTTTATTGTTGAGTGTAAGAGTTCTTTATTTTTCTGGATACTAGTCTCTTATCAGATATATGATTTGTGAATATCCCCTTTTGTGGGTTGTCTTTTCACTTAGTAGGGAAGGTTGAGTTTTTCACCATTAAGTAAGTATATGATAATAGCTGTAGGTTTGTGTAGATATTCTTTATCAAGTTGAGGAAGTTCCCTTCTATTCCTAGCTTTCTAAGAATTTTCATTATGAATTGGTGTTGGATATTGTCAAATGCCTTTTCTGTATCTATTGATATGATCATATGAATTTTCTTTTTTAGATGTAAATGTTGACATAATGGATTACATTAATTGATTTTTAAATATTGAACCAAGCTTGTATACTTGGGATAAATCCCACTTGGTCATGGTGTATAAATTTATAGTGTATACATTTTTGATACATTGTTGGATTTTATTTGCCAATATTTTGCTAAGGATATGGTTCAAAGTTTTTAATTTTGATGAATTACAATTTATATAGTTTTTCTTTTTTTGCTTGTATTCATCTACTTTTTAAACAAACCCCCCTGAATCATCAAGTATTCTTATTAAGGACAGCATATAATAAAACCCCATATCTCAATTTCTCGTTGTGGCAGTTTACGGGGTAGAAATGACATGGAATTGACATGAGACAGTGAGGGCGACTATTTACTTGGACTTTCGACTTCAGAGTATGGTTGAATGTTAGCCACCAACCTTGAGCATTGAGTACCTACTAGTCAAGGATAACTCACTGTTTGGGAATTCCTCTAATCCTTGAGCTTTTAGTAGCTTTTGTTCCAAAAGGGTAAAGACACAGCTGCCAATAGGAAGTTACTCTCTGGGCAGCAGTGTTGCCTCAGGGGTAAGTGAGAGTGAGGATAAAAGGTCAGGATGAGCAGGAGGTCTGGAGTCAGATTATGGAGCATCCCAGCTGGGTTTTCTGGGAACAGATGCTGAATGAAATTAGGAGTACAAAAGGGGACTAACATCTACGAAAGGAAAAGGCAGGAAGCAGGCCTGGCCAGGAGGAGGTCCCGGCCGGCGATACAGACCTGATAAAGCCTGTGCCAGTCCCAGGGGGTTAGAGCAGTTCTGTGTTAGTAGGAAAGTGTGGGGCCTGTGTCCCAGCATCTTGCTCAACCGTTGGCTGGGGCCACTCTTGAGAAGAGCATAACCATGACTCAATAGTTCATGGGTCCCTGAAGGAACTAATTGCTGGAGACCTCCAGAATCAACACTCTGGGCAGCAGGGCAGGAAGTCCTTTATTGAAGGGGCAAAAGAAGCAGTAAATATCCATGTTTGCCATATACACAGATCTGAGGTTCAAATCCCAGCAATGTGTGCCCGTAGGCAAACACTCTGACTCAACTGTGTCGTCTAAAAGAGGGGGAAAAGGACTTCCTTGCTGGCTTTGGGAAGTTTAAATAAGACGAGGGTGAACATAGTCCCTGATACAGTACGGGTGCTCAATGAAGTTTTTCCCTTTCCCCCAGATGGTAACTAGCCAAGGGCAGATCCTCTTCCATGGACCCATTCCCACCCTACTCTTTTTTTTTTTTTTTTAGATTTTATTTATATGGCAGAGAGAGAGAGAGAGCGCGCGAGCGAGCGAGCCAGAGAGCAAGCACAACGAGGGGAGGTCCAGGCAGGGGAGAAGCAGGCTCCCCACTGAGCAAGGCGTCCGATGATTGAACCTATCTATCCCAGAACCCTGGGATCATGACCTGAGCCAAAGGTCTTGATCTTTGGTGTCACTTTCGCTTAAGTGACTGAGCCACCCAGGCCTAACCTCTCCCTCCCACTACCCCCCCCCCTCAGCTCTTTATAAACTTAGTTTTTTCTTACTTTCCACTAGGGATCAAGCCCCTGTGGCAGTTTCTAGACTCTCTGGATTTACCTCCATGTCCAGGGCCTGACTCGTTCCTCTCCTGCCTTGTTCAGCCTGGAAACTCAAAGACGTCCATGGCTGTGGCTGTGGGGGTCACTGGATGAAGTTAGCACAAGGTGGGGCAGTGCTTCCTGGAATGCACCAGAAGTAAGCTCATTGCACCATCTCTTCCAGCCAGGCATTTCACTGAGGATTCCTGTAAGAGGAAACCATATTGTTCCTCTTTCTAAGTGCCTCCTCAAAGCCTGAAGACTCCCCCTCCTTCCTTTAAAGCATCTACCTGGGAGGTGAGGAAAAGAGAAATACTTGTTCTGGGTGGGGCACTATCCTTCTTCATCAGGTGCTGTAACTAGAGGGACACAGTTCTCCGCGGTCTGGTCACTTTCTGTGTGCTTGTCACCCGGCCCAGTTTACTGGGGAGTCTCCACTCTTTGGAGTATAAACACACAGCAGTTTATTTCTTCCAGTAACTGCCCCCGGTTACACTGTGCCAGATCGCTCTTTCCTTCTGGGGAGCAGCTCCCTTAACGACGTCTTGGTCTGTTTCCATCTTTCCAGCCTCTTTCCGTTACTACAACAGCCTCGTTCCGGTAATTAAGACTCAAGCTTTTACATTTTTTAAAACTTCCACTGCAAACTACCTTCAGAGATCTTCTTCCTCCCTCCCTTCCGACATTAGCTAGTGCTGGGTCCAGGCCTTGTGGGCCAGAGCGGGGGACATGGGGGCTGGCTTGAAGGCCTCACCTCATTCACCTCCTTTCAGAAGCCTTAGCATCTCAGGGGGAGGCTAAGAGGAGTGATATGGAGTAAGAGGCCTCTTTGTATGACTTACAGGGGCAGGGGATGTGTCTCGTGTCCTTTACCTCTTTCTGGTTCTGTTAGATGCCAAACTAGCCCCCTCCGTCACTGAGGACCATCCTTCCCCCGACCCTATCATCCCCCAGCTGTACCTCCCTTTGGCCTCACCACTGGTATAGGTTTCCAGGGACTCCATTCTCTGGCTTAGGCATCTGACTCTGAATTCAGTGGTAACTTGGGCAAAGCTTTGGCTTCAGCCCTTGGGCTGACTTCTGTGCATCTCTGCGTGGAGCCACAGGGCCTGCTGGAGTTAACTGTGACCTTTGAGGGTCACATAGACCTGGGATGGGAGAGCTGCCCCCATCCATCTTCCCACTTATGCTGTACCAAGTCTCTTTAAGCCCTGCTGAGTGGGCTACTGCTCTGGGCCTCCTATTTTCAGAATCCCCAGACCTGCAGAGGGTTCTAGTCTTTATATCCAAGTATGATCCTAGACCTCAGCTTCAAATGTCAAACGGTCTGTTTTTCTTTTCCACCGCTGTGGGTGTGGAACCAAAAGAGCATTCAGCTACAGCCCCAGGCTTCCAGGATCTTTGGCCGTGCTCTGTACCTGGGAGGCACTGGGACATGGGGTGGGTTGTCATCCTCTTTCCCTTTGCATCAGGGTTGGAAGGCACTCCGTCTCTTCTCCACAAGGGAAGGAAGGCTTAGCCTCCAGTTGATCTGAGGGATTTGTGCCTCCATCAACCCTGTGTGGCGGTGGTTGGCGCCATCTGCTGGTGGCTTGTTGGTAGCTCTCCCGGGTGCCCGATCTTCAGGCCTTGGCTTCAAGTCGAATGATGAGAAATCCTGCTTGAGGACTGCCCAGCAGTATATCAGAATAGCTCGTCTCTTCTCTAAACTGTGTCAAAGCTGTTCTTCCTCCGGGAAGGATTCCTTGGTTAAATCCCATCAGACTGAAATTCTCCTTTACTGTGACCTCCCTCAGCTTTCAGGCTCTCGTTGTGTAGCCCGTTCACATGCATATGAGCAAGTGGGGTTTGATTCATGTCTTGACCAGTTTTTGTGTGTTCCGGGGAGCTGGTACTTGCTCAACTCTTGCCACGGGCCATCTTCTGTCTCAGGCATGTCACAGACTTCATCTCATTCAGTCCTCACGCTCCATTCCAAGGAGCTCAGTGCTATTATTATGCCTACTTTACAGATGAGAAAACTTAACAGGAAGAAACATGTTCAATAGCTTCTCTAAGATTGATAGCCCATAAGTGATGCCAACAAGCCATCTAAATCCCAAGTTCCACCCTCTACTGATATTCTGTTTTGCCTACTTGGTTTGATACCATGGTCCCATGGCCCCCTCAGCCTTCCTCACCCCCAAAGCCCCAAGTGAGTACTTGCAGATCAGTGTGAAGTACTTCCCAGAATAAGTTTGTTTGGACTAATAGCATCTGTCCAGCTGGGGCTGGTGCAAGAGCTGAACCAGCCATGGGGAGGTCATGACTGACTTGTACACAGGCCAAGATCTGTGGTCCTGTTGAAGGCATCGGCATGGAACCTCTGGTCAAAAGGTGAAGCTCTTCATCAAAGCCCTTCTCATACGTTTAGATTAATTTCTTCCCAGGGAAGCCTGGGGTCTTGGCCACATGTCCAGAATAGTCAACCTGGGCACTTCTTTCTATCTAGAAAATGAGACTTTATTATCTGTGTGGTGCATTTACTTCTGTTGTCTCCTGGAGGCTTGTAACCACTCTGAGAAAGGTGTTACCGTCATTCTCATTTTATGGGTGAAGAAACTGAGGCACAGAGGTGGGAGGCTTGCCTGAGGTTTCACAGCTTCTAGGTACTAGAACTGGGATCTGGTCCTGAAGCTCCTGTGTCCATTCTGTCATGCTGAGGGTTGATCCTCAGTGCCTGTCACGAGACCCTCAAGCTCCTGCCCCCTTGCTGTGGGCTCTCTGCTCGCCATGGGTACTGCCTTCCCTCCCAGTTAGCCATGCCCCTTGCTCCTGTCTCTTCTAGCCCCCTCTAACTGGCCTCATCCACAACCTCCCTGCCTCTCCCAGGGCTGGCAGAGCCTCTCGGGCTAGGGGGACGGGATCTTGAAGCCTTCTGACTGGTACCCCCACACCCCTAGAGGGGCTGCTCACTGTCTTTATCAGCCCTAGTCGCAGTGGATGTTATTTATTGTCAGATAAACGTATTTCCAAATAAAACAGAAAATGAACAAATAACCGCAGTGACAGAGCCGTAAAAAACCCTGCCGGCTCGCTCACTTGAAGAAAAGCCTGCACAACTAATTAACCCGGGTAGGCCTCCGTGGTGTTTGGAAACAAGCTTGGAATTAATACTGCCCTTCTCAGCTGCTGCAGCCAGCCTCTAAATCTTTATTGGGCATCAGTGAGAGAGAGAGAGAGAGAGAGAGAGAGAGAGAGACAGAGACCCAGAGAGTTAGAGAGACAGAGGCAGGCCAAGATGGAACTGTAGACAGAGAAACAGAACAAGATAAATACAGTTATCCATCTGCCTCCATACCCAGATACATCATCTTAGCTAAACCTGGAATGCTAGGAAGACAGACAGACAGACTACGTTTCTCCTTAAAGAAAGAGGTAAAGAGAGAAAACAGAATCTTTGTCTAGCTCAGAGCACATCTTGTTTCTAGACGACGTAAGTCAGAAATCAGAAGCTTCTGGGCTAGAAGGGGCTGACGAGAGGTCAGTGGTTTTAAAGTTATTTTTAGCAACAAAACCTTTTTTTGAAATGAAGGCACCCACAGAAGTGTCATCTGTAGAGCACCTCCCTCCAAGCAGAGCAAGCAATTGGAACACGTCATTGGAGCACGTCACTGGAGCACGTCGTAGCACGTCATCAGAACACGCCATCGCAGCACGTCATCGGAACACGCCATCGGAGCATGCCATCAGAGTACGTCATTAGAGCACGCTGTCAGAACACGTCATCGGAACACGCCATCGGAGTACGTCACTGGAGCACATCCTCAGAACACGCCATCGGAGCATGCCCTCGCAGCGCGTGTCTTCTAGCTCTCTGCGCCCCCTCCACCCCATACCTTGGCCTCTCCGCTGG
>PITA01010504.1:19963-65954 GCA_004023965.1 Spilogale gracilis
AAGGGGACCTCTACTCTCTTGCCCCTGAACCCCGATGTTTCCCCCCCCCCTCCCCGGACCTTCATTGGCAGGAGCTGAGCAACTTGCTAGTTGAACTTCAGTGATGGAGTCTCAGTGGGTGACCTTCATGAGTCATTACCTGACCCTGATTTGGCCTCAGGGAAGCTCTGTGTAGCTCCACGTCATGTTCAGGAAGGGGAACTGTGAGTATGAGAAGGACACCTCCTTTTTCTGGAAGAATATGGAAGGTGGCTGGAGAGGACTTCCTGAGAGACCATCCAGGTATGCGCTGTAGGGATGACTTGTCATCTATAGGGAAATCAAACGGTCTACATGTGTTTTTTCCTCCTCATCCAGGAAACTGAGGCAGTGGCCTAAAGTTGGAAACCATTCAATTGTGTGTTTCAGGGGGGATTTGTTTGGTCTTCTCTGGGAGGTTGCCACTTGCTTCTGGAGGCCCTGTTCTCTGCATTAAGAGGGGAAGACACCTGAGGCCGGATGGAAGGGCCTGTCATGGAGTCAGTAGTGGGTGAGAGAGAAGGGTGGAGACAGATCAGGCACTGTGTTTGGAGCTTTCCCATCTCCGATTAACCCTAATGCCCTTGGCTCAGGCCTAGACAACAAGGGGGGCACAGTAAGGAGGAGAAAACACAAATCAAGAGGTAATGCTTTTTTTGAAGGAGAAATTATAAATTGCAATTTAATCACATAATCACTTTGACACTCTCAAGCAAGCTAATTTCTTCCCTTGCCTCATTTCATCCACTCGGTGAGATGAATCTTAATGAATAATGTCCTATGAATATTTAATTTTTGATCAATTTGAATTTTCTCTGGCATACCTGCTGGAGACATAAATCAGCTTCTTTTACCCAGCAGAATGAATTTGGACAGCAGTCTGGGTGGATCTCTGTCCGTGGCCACAGAAGTCGCTTGCCTGAAGGTTTGGGGTTCTGGTTTGCCACCATATCAGTATCATGATTTGATGTCCCTGGATGCCTTCCCTGAGCTGGGTTCTCTATACCACCCCACAGTAGAGGCCTGAAGCCAGTGACTTTCCAAGCAGACAAGATGGATCTGCAAATGGCTTCCCGCAGGCGCTCTCTTTTTTTCCATCCTTTTTTCTTTAGAGATTTAAAGAAGCCTCCCCGGATACTGACTTTCTCCTTCCTGGCCCCTGGGGACAAGAGTTATCATTCAAAAGGCAGCTATCTAGAAAGGCAACATTAGGAAAAGGACCTTTCTCAGCTGTTTGGGAAAGCTTCTTTCATGAGATAATACTTGATAATTGTACAGTGCTTTACAGTTTGCAAAGCAACCTCATGTGCATCTTTTCTTTTCACACGTTAACACATCCTGTGTTTTTACCTCTCTTTCCTAACTGGAAGGTTAGGGAATGAGGCCGTAGAGAGCTTTTTCTGACTTTGGGTAAGTAGAGGAGCTCCCATCTTGGAAGGACTGCTAAGTTAAAAACCAGGAAAATGGATCCAAACTGAGCTGTCTATACAAAGGAAGGATTGAGTACTGGGGACTGTGCTCTGGAGGAACAAAGAGGAGGATCCTTAATAGGCTAGCTGGGAGGTGGGCGCAGTAATGACTCAAGGAAGGCGATAGTACTTTTTGAGAAAATAATTGCTTCAAAGGGATAGATAACATGTTTACAATGTATTTCAAATGTATATCTGTATCCTGAAAGTTTTGTTTTTCTGACGCTTTCCACCCACGAAAGCAATGAGTTTTAGTGCTCCAGGAAGGGCAGGAACTACCTAGAACAAAGAGGTCATTGTTTAGCTTTAGATCTCAGAGGTAACCTCCTGTCTTTGAGTGCTTTAGAACCCAAAGTCTTGGACGTAAAATTTCATATACAAGGAAAATAAAATTTTAAATTCATTACGCTCCCAATAATATGATCATAGAAATTCCTTATATACAGTAAGGTAGAGGTAATTCAGAGCATGGTGTGAGGAAGTCTCTTGAGAAGCTGAGTGGATATGAAGGAAGAAGGGAAAGATGGAGGAAAGACAGTAGGGTTAGAATCCAGTGTCCTCATTTTCTACTCCCATGGGCCAAAGTATTGGACTTTGTTGAAACATTCCAGTGGTATGAATGAACTCAAGAACATGGGATTTAATGTTTCCAGCCTTATATTCCCATCACCATCGCATAGGAGTTGAAGTGAAGGGAGGCGATTGTTAGATGAGACAGAGGCAAATCTTCTGATCTCTAAGACCTGGGCTGTTGTGCAGTAGAATTTAGAAGTTTTTATTTGGCTTGGTTAAGGTGCCAAGAGGATTTGTAGTTGAGCAAGGGACTGGGGTCGGAACAAACCCTTTACAGAGCAGGGGACTTTGCAACTGGAAGAAAAGCACTAGAACTGTGGTCTTTAGTTGTGGTGTTAGTGTGCCATCTGTCATGATTAGTTGTGGGCAAATGTAGGAACCAGACCAGATGGCCAATCCAGTGGCCGAGGTCAGCTTTTACCAGAGGTTAGTTCTCCTCTTCCTCTACAAGATCAAGTCAACTCCACCATCTACCTAGCTACCATTAAGGAGGAGTTAGGGTGGTGATGGAGTGTAGGAGGAGAAAATCTGGAAGCCTAAACCATTTGTTCTGAAGAGACTGAGCCATCCAATGAGATGTTTATGTCACTACCAATAATTTCCAAGATTAGCTCCTTATTTTCACTCAAGTTTCTAGAATATAGAACTTGAGCAAAGCTTATATGCTGGGGGTGCCTGGGTGGCTCAATCATTAAGTGTCTGCCTTTGGCTCAGGTCATGATCCCAGGGTCTTGGGATCGAGCCCTGCATTGGACTCTCTGCTTGGCGGGAAGCCTACTTCTCCCACTCTCACTCCCCCTGCTTGTGTTCCCTCTAGCTGTGTTTCTCTCTGTCAAATAAATAAAATCTTAAAAAAGAAAAAAACCCACTTATATGCTAAAGCTTTACTGAATACTGTAGCCCCAGTGTTGCAAGAATAAGGCGTAAAAGGAAAGTGAGGTGGGGAAGGAGAGAAGGCATTACCGAGCTAGCCACAGCTTCCCAAGAAAACCCCTTTGATTGTTTCAGACAATAGGGCCTTCTTCTAGATGGCCATAAGAAACCACCACACCTCAAAGTAGTCAGTGGATCATTTGAATTTATTTTTAACTCTTTCTATCTTTTCATGGTCAACATTTGCCTCTATGGCACTATGAGGTTGTACTCTCTGGTCTCTCTGAGAGGATTCTGAAGAAGGAAATCCCATGCCTATGATGCAGCCCTTTGTGGTAGCTTAAAAATATGCCCATAAATGCTTTCATACTCTCCTCAGGAAGTAGAGCCCAATTCCTTTCCGTGCACGTGAGGGCTGATCTTGGTGTCTTATTTCTAACAAATGAAATAAAGTGAAAATAACAGTGTGTGGTTTTTTTCAGAAAGTAGGTCATGAAAGACATCGTGTCTTTCTCCTTGCTCTTAAATTACTTGCTGTGAGAGAAACCAGCTTCCATGTTGTGAGGCTACTCAAGTAGCCTCTGGAGAGGCCTACATGGTGAGGATCTAAGGCCTCCTGCCAATAGTCATGAAAGTGAACCATCTTGAAAGTGCATCTCCAGTTTACAACTTGGAACTGAAGTGTAGTCAGGCCTACAGTGACTGCAATTCCTGTCAACATCTTGACTGTCATTTCCAGAAAGACCATTGGCCAGACCCCCCAGTTAAGCCACTTTAGATTCTTGACCCACAGAAACCATGAGATAATAAATATGTTACTTTGAGCCCCTAGTTGTGAAGTAATTTATTACAAAGCAATAAGTAAAAAAAGACCCTTTATCTGTGTGTGGAAGTGGGAAGAGGAACAGAATCTTCATCGCCTCTGTGGAGTCACATCTGGGCACTGGAGCTGCCATAACTCCCGCCATGGCAGGGAGCTGGAGCGTCAAGTGAAGCCCTCACTTTGGAGAAGGCTGAGATAGCTAGCAGTGTTAGGAGATGAGGTAGAGGGAGCAGTGGCTGGGATGATCTGCTGAGCATCTGGCTGGGTGGGAGAAGCAAGTAGGGCCAAGCAAATCTAGGGAGACCCATATATTGGGTCTGGTGCACTGGGTTCCTATTCCTTAGTTCTAGACTTCCCCCTCAGAGTCTCCAGAAGTACGGTTAAGCATGTTACAGACAAATAAAGAAGCCACAAATGTTTTGCATATCTGCATGATAGTGTGAGTAGAATGGAGACAACTGTTTTTGTTAAGATTATAAATTCCTATTGCAAAAATTTTAAAACAATGTGAAAAGTGCACAAAGGACAAAGCAAGCATCACCCAACAACCCATAATCCAGCGAGAAAACTGTTATGTAACTTAATTTTTCCCACTCACTCCTTATGTTGACATTTTCCCTTGCCAATAATGTAATTATACTTATATTTTCATCAAGTATGACAGACTAGATGTTCCATGAAACTCCTCCAGGGACAGTATGCCCCAAGTGATGGAATATATATATATATATTCCCTCCCCCTTTAAAAATGCGTAAGGGCATGGCTGAGCTGGTACAAAAAGGGAATTTCTTAGAGATAAAAACCAAAAAACCAAACCAAACAAACCCTCGCCCTGCAAAAAAACAAAAACAAAAAAACCCTCAAAAACACCAAAACACAAAAAGCCAAACCCACAAAAACCACCAAACCCCAAAACTTGTGAATCTAAAAGTAAGGTATAGCATTAGTCTTTGTCTTGGAGTTTATTTGGGTTTTAGTAATATGGGCTATATACGTGACAGATGGCAGTTAGAGCCCAGAGCCTAAGCAGGCTGGATTCTTACACATAGCTGGGATCCCAGGTGGGTGAAACTCCCAGCAGGTGAACTAGAAAAAACACACTCCACAGAAGAAGATAGTTGGTGAAGAAAGTTTCTTGTCATCCTTGACTCTAATGATAAAAAAGAGAAAACATAAAAATAAGTGTCTTCTGGGAGAAACCTGAATTCATCCTAAGCCCATCCTCAAAATTTGCAGTGTCCTGGATTGGTGAGATACCCAGGGTTTGGAAAGAGCTTATTTTAAAACTTGGCCTCAGAGAATTCTACAGAAAAAGTTCCAAGGGACATGGACTTCACAATCAACATTCAACAGACACATGAGGAAATAAACTATCCTAAATGAGACTCAGTATAAATCACAAATTCCTTGAAGACTGTAATGGTCTTCACTTATTCAATATAGAATAAGAAATACATATATTTGATTTCTTTATGAAATAAGAGTAGTGGAAGTATGAGAGAACAGAAGGCTATCGGAATACCCTGATCAGATGTAAAAGAGAACCAAA
This sequence comes from Spilogale gracilis, assembly GCA_004023965.1. Taxonomy (NCBI): domain Eukaryota; kingdom Metazoa; phylum Chordata; class Mammalia; order Carnivora; family Mephitidae; genus Spilogale; species Spilogale gracilis. The sequence goes on from PITA01010504.1 coordinate 25,270, forward strand.
TGCAACTTTTAGAATATAAAAGTAGTAATCATTAAAATGAACAACAAATGGATATGATAATAAATTAGACACTGCTAAAGAAAGAATTAATGATCTGAAAGTTTCTCTGAAGCATGACCTAGAATACAATAGAAAGAGATGAAAGAGGCGATATAAAGGATGGAGTGAGGAAATACAACATACATATAATTGAACTCCCAAAAGATGAGAGAGAAAATGGAAGTATTAAAAAAAATAATGACTGACAAATTTCCAGTACTGATGAGAGATACCAGTCCTCAGTTTCAACAAGACCAGTGAATCTGAAACAGAATAAAGGAAAAGAAGCCCACATTTTGTAGAAAAATGGAACAGTGAAGACAAAGAGAGGATCCTAAAAGTAGAAAGATAGATTACCTACAAAGTCATAAGCACTTCATCCATGGCCTATTTTTCTACAGTATCTATAGAAGCCAGAAGACTATGAAATGATAACTTTGAAGTGCTAAGTGGAAATGTGCTAGAATTCTACTACCACTAAAATGACCTCTTAAATGTGAAGGCAAAATAAAGACAATTTAAAAATATTTTAAAAACAAAAGTGATACAATTAACTGTTAAGATGCACTTAATGAACAAATTTATACAGATATATACTAAGAAGAAGAAATGGTCCATGTAGGTTTGAAGTACAAGAAAGAATGGTGGAAACAGAAAATGGCAAATGTATAAACAAACATGGATTATATGTAATAATAATAGTAATTTTAACTTGTGGGGTGAAAAATCAAGTTAGAACTAAAATCATGGAAAGATGAACAAAAATTAACCATATGTGGATAGAGATTAAAAATGGGAAAAATGAAACTTTCATTTTTTTAAAAAGATTTTATTTATCTGATAGACAGCATGAGTAGGGGGAGGGGCAGAAGGAAAGGGAGAGGTGGGCTCCCCATTGAGCAGGGAGTCTGATGCAGGGCTGGATCCCAGGACCCTGGGATTATGACCTGAGCCAAAGGCAGATGTTTAACCAACTGAGCCACCCAGATGCCTCTCCTTTTTAAAAGAGATACATAGATGTATGATAAAATGATGGAGGAGAGGAAAGGAATGATTAGCACAAAATTTGGGGTAGCGGGTTACTGGAGTGGGATTGGATATGGAATGCAGGAGGCTCTGAAGATATTGTGAGTATTCTATTTTTTTTTCTTGGGGGGCAGTTAAGAATACTATGTATATTTATTTCAACAAACTATTTTTTTTAGAAGTGTTGACACATTGTTATAATAGTTTCAGCCGTACTACACGAATATGATAGGTGGATATTTGACTGTGTATATTTTGTTACCACAGTTCCTTAAAATGTAAATATGTATTATGTGTAGTTTTGGGAATAATTATAAATGATGCTGTGATGACCACTGTTCTAACATGCCTCTTTTCATACACCTTCAAGTAAATTCCTGGAAAGAAGGTGTTGAGGAAAAAGGTGAGTCGACAGCAAGTTTACTTTGAAACTTAGTGCCAATTTCTCCTCCGTCCCCCATGCAAAAGGGTGCACCCACTTCTACTTCTACCAGCAGTGCATAAAGGGCCCATTTCCCTCACATTGTAGCGTCACTTCATTGTGTGCACTTTTTCTAAAATGTACTCTTGTCGTCTATGTCAGCCTGGTGAGCTGGGTGTATTTGATGAGATAGGAATGGGATGAACAGTTTATGATGTAGGTGGTACCTTTAATCCCATTCTACAGAAAATGGAACTGAGAATCACTGAGGTTGAGTGGCTGGTCCAGGCTTATCCTGTGACCCAGCCTCTGACTGCATGCTCCATTCAGTGGTCTTTTTACCACATCCCATGATGGCCAAACTCCATGGAACCTTCGTGTTGGAGCAGTCTGGTACTTCACATGACAGGATTTCTTAGCCAGTCAAACCAGAAAAGGAGGCAGGAAGGACATGTGCTTTGTGGGGTGCTTGCTTATGGAGACAGCGGAGTGGGGCTGGGGGAGAGAAACTGTCTGCATTTCTCTTTTCTCTCTTCAAGAAATTTGAGACCCACTGCCCACCTTAGTCCTTGCTCCTTAAGCCCCGGAGTCTAAGCTTTGGAGACAGATGACTGGAGGCCTATTTAATCAGCCCAGTGTCTGGCACATGGGAAATGTTCACTCAATATTTGCTGGCTCTTGAATAAACGCCAGTTGATATTTTTGTCACAAAATGTGGAGGGAGACCTGTCCTTCTGGCTCGGCTAGCTTTCTTTCTCTGCATGAAGTGAGTCTGAGCCAGGGCAGGAGAAGGAACGAGTTGACCTTCCAAGGTCCCTTCCTGCTGGAAAGACAAGGATTGTCAGCAGGCTGTGCGGCAATGTGCAGTCCGCACGCCCAGCTCCCCCCCCTCCCAGGTGCATTGGCTCCAAGCGATTAGCGGGGAGATTGGCAGGCCTAGTGGCAATGGGAGTTTAATGTTCTGGAAACCCCATCTTTTTCCTTTTCTCGGAGGTTTTCCCTGGTGAGACAGTGAAAGGTCTTGCAGCTTAACAGGCAGACAGGCCGGGAGTTTTGCCATCAGAGACTGGAATTTATCACTGTGACACCAAGCCCGGGCCAGGCTGCATTTGGAGCGGGGTGGGAGAAGTGGCAGGCTGTGGGGAGGGAACTGCTGTCCTGCCCCTGGGACGTTGTCGTTGTCGCAGTTCGAGCATTGAGACCCAGCTGTGACCCTGAGATTTGACCAATTGTCTATCTCCAGGGCCCACTCAGCCCAAGGCCAGGATACCTTAGGCTCATGGCCTCTGGCTGTAGTAAATAGAATCACTGGGTCCTGTGGCTCTGAGCTGGTAGCTAACATCCTTGGAGGGTCCTAAGTCCTTGGGACCCATTAGAGAGGACTTGGTATAATTACAACAGCCAACAGACCTGTATCAATGTCCTGCCTCAGTTCTTCTGTACAAGCCCTTTGATACTAGGGACGTATCAAAGGAGGTCTGGAGCCTCTCTGGTCCTCCTCTGAGAATAGGAGCTCCTACTGAGAGCCTTGAACAAGTACCTTAGGCTCACTCTATCTTGGTTCCTTCCCAAGGAAGAAGGGGATAATAGGAACACACATGTTATAGGATCATTGTGATAATTAAATAAGTTAATAGTCATAAAATGTTAAGTTACCCCTGGCATGTAGTGAATACTATACAGATTGTTTATTTTGATCAAGCCTCCCTACCCCCTCTTACCTCACCTCCTTTCCCTCCTGCCCCTATGTTGTTTGCTAGTCTGTTAAATCTGATTTGGGTCTTGGTTTCCTCATTTGCAAACGGTGCTTCTTGTAGTCACCCTTCTTGTCTGGGGCCCCAGTTCCTAACTCAGTCTCACCATGTCCTTCTACTTGGGATCAGAGGCTAGGGTCCTGCCTAGACAGATGCTTTCAGAACCCCACTGACATCTTTGTGATTCTAATCACTGTCTTTCCCCAAAGACCCCTGCTGCCTCCGGTGCCTCCCTCAGAGATCCAGCTCTGCCCTCTGCCCTGTGCATTTCTGGTTTCCTTTCCTTCTTTGCTAGCCAGACCTGCTAGGCTTCCAGCAAGCCCCAAGGCTAAGTTCATCCAAGGCACAGCAGGGTCCGCCTAGGTTGGCTTGCATCTCTCATGGCCCGGTGATAGGCAAGGACCAAGAGCTTCCTGGTTTTCAGTTTGTCATTTCATCCAGGTACTTCTCTTTGCTAAGTATAGGAATCCTTTCTGGGGACTGATGTTTTTGTAAGGCAGCCTACCTCATTGCTGCCTAGCTCTATTGAACAACAACAAATCACATAGTAATAATAATATAATAATACCAGCTATCATTTATTGAGTGCTTACTATATGTCAGTTTGCTATACATACATCGATTCTTAATTTTTACAGAAACCTGGAAGCATAAATTTTATTATCTCCATTTTACATATGTGGAAAATGAGGCCTAGAGCAGAGAAGTGATTTGCTTAGAGGTGCAGCTAGGAGGTAAACCTGGTTTGCTAACATTCAAAATCACTGCTGTGTGGCCTGTACCCAGCTGCTGTCATGGGCTGGGCTTGCCTGTCTCTCCCATCGCCGGAGGAAGCAATACCCAATCCTGTCTTCCCTCTTGCACATGTTTGTCTTTAATAGAGTTGAGAAAGCTGTCATTTCACTTATAAGTTTTGTCCTCTTTAGGCTAAGTAACCTTGACCATTTGTTAAGTCATATGACATTGTTTCTGGGCATCTCAACATCTTGGCCTTCCATTTCTGGATATGCTTGTTGAGTTAATGTCTTCATGATGTGTTGTATTCTGTGTCCCAGACTCAGAGCTTGAGGTAGGAGGACTCTCTCTCCGCAGTGTTCTGCCATGGTTTAAGAGCACGGACTTTGCTGTAAGGCTGCCCCTGGGTCAGATACTGGCTCTGCCCCATTTCCCTAGCTTTGTGATTGGGGCAGATTACAGTTTCCAAAGATGTGCCATCCACATCTTCTCCTTGCAGTGTGGCAACACTCTTCACACTGAGTGGTGGGGTCTGTGTTCCTTCCCTGTGAAACTGGGCAGAACTTCAGGACCTCTATGACCAATACAAGATGGCAGACGTGGTGCTGTGTGGCTTTGAATGCTAGGTTATAAAAATGCCATGTGATTTCATCTTGTTCTCTTTGGAATTCAGGGTCCTTCTTTGAAGAAGCTCCGACTGACCCAAGTGGAGAGACATTGTGGAAGAGGCCACTTGCAGGTATTTTGGCTGCTAGCCCAGTTGAAATCCAAGACCATAGCCAACATTAACCACAGGACACGTACATGTCGGGAAGAGTCTTTGAAAGGACTCTATCTCTAGCCACCATCTGACTGCAGCCTCATGAGTGACCTCAAGCAGACATCACCCAACTGAGCCCAGTCAACCCCAGAATAAAATTACGGAAGACACTAAGTTTAGGGGTGACTCATTATGTAGCAACAAGCAGAACTGTGGTCTTAAGCTTCACCCAATCTCCCTCAATCTTAGTTTCTTCATCTGTGAGATGGGGTCTGTGAAATCTACCTTCAAGGATGAGAATTATGAGAATTGAAAGAAAATGGATATAAAATATTTAGCACATGCTTATTGCATAATAATTATGCAACAAATAATGACTTATGATTAATGGCATCCTGAGCAAGGTTGGAAGGGGACCTGGCTGAGACCTTAGAACCACGTAGAGAGAGAAGATTGGAGAACTGAGTTTGCACTGGGGCAACATCCAGAAAGAAGGGAGTCAAGCCATAGGTTCCAAGTGAGCAGTGAGTTGTGACAAGATACAGGCAGTGTGCAGGGAGAAGGAGGCCACCCCCTCCCCCACAGTGTGGGAGGCTTTTCTCCCAGGTGTGCACCCGGCATGTGCCATAGCAACATTAAGACCAGAGGTGAGAGGCAAGACCCCAACCACCTGGAGCTGGTTTCCTTTCCCTAAACAACTGAGCAGAGCTGATTGACCACAGCAAACCTCAAAGGCGACAGGGGTTTCTGGGAGCATCCCAGATATTCAAGAAAGGTACAGCCTGCTGTAGCAAGTGTCCAATGAGCAATGATTGAGGTGACCACAAACTCTTAAATCTTAAAAAGCAAAATTAACCTCTTCTACCCCCCTGAACCCCCCCCCCACCAAACCTATACTCCACCCCCAGAAAGAATACAGATGCTAGTTGTAGAAAAAGTCTATGATCTAAGAAGCAAAAAGAGCAAAACAAAAATCACCCCCATCCCCACAGGCAGAGATAACATCAGTGAGCGTCTTAGTGCACATGTAGCCTTCCGGATGGCATACAAAAGTAGAGTTATACTGTGCATTCTGTCTGGTAACCTGCTTTTATCGCCTAATGATGTGCTCTGGATCACTTTGCATGTTAGGAAATATGCATCTGCATTTCTGAGCTTTTCAAATTGGGGACGTGGAGCCATACACCAGGGTTTCTGCAAAGCTGAAGCAAAACCGTGGTTCATCACTCTAGAGCATCAATTTCACGCAGTGGTAAGTCACTTAAAATATTATTTTTACATTAAAACAAACCCAGATATAGTATGGAAGAGAGTACAAAATTTGCATGAATTTTTAGAAGCTACGAGACTTAGAAGAATTATTCTACTTGCCTCATTCTTCTGTGTCTTTTTTTTTTTTTTATGGCAGACAGCACTAACTTATGGGGATCAGTCGGATGGGCTGAGGAAGAGAACGGGGAAGCGATGTGACAGTTCAGGGGCAAGAGGGCACTCAAGGCCCTTCCTTGAGGGACAAAGTCCCTTCCCTGATAGGAGGTGAGGTGATCTTAGCAATGTGGATATCTTCGTGTCATGGCTTGGACTCTAGAGCCTGGCCCAAGTGAGTGGCTTAATTCCGATCTATGCGACCCCTCCTGACCTGATGGCAAAGAGCAGTGGAAGACTGGGGTGCATCAGGGTATCACATACATGTGACTGTATGTGACATGGTACTCAGAACTGACCCAGCAACTTCAGATTGGTCTGAACTGTGCACAGCTCTGTTATTTGTGTCCCAGCTTTGCTATTAGCAAATTAATGTGACCGTAGACAATTTCCTTAACCTCTCTCTGCTTTAGTTTTGTCATCCATAAACTCGTGATAAAAGTAGCAGCTTGTAGGGTTGTTGAGGGCATTAAATGGGAAAAGCTTGATACTTAGATATCACTTGGGACATAGTAAGTGTTCAGTATATGTTAATTATTATTTTTATGTCATCTATGATTGTGTAAGTTTCTCATGGTAAATGTGTCCCATTCTGGCTTCAAATTGAGCTTGTGGCTAATTAAAACACTTGGGTCTTTTTCATTGGAATTGTTATCAAGCTTGTATTCTCTGTGCTGTTATTTGTTTTTAATTGCATGGATTATTAATGTTCATTTTCTTGATTCTGGTCTATTGTCGTACGATGTGGTAGTTATCCAACAGCTAAGTCATCCTCTCCAAAGTGAATTGAGTTTCTGGTTCTAATGACATTTGTAATTTTGGCATCCCCATTTTACAGATGATAAAACTGAGGGAAGGGAATTATTACTTACTGAGTGTGTCCTTTGTGCCAGACATTGGGGTAAATGATTTGCATAGAGGATCTCAGTTAATCCCCAGAACAATCTGTAGAGGCAGGATTTATTGTTCATTTTAACAGATACAGAAAATGCAGCTCAGAATGGTTAAGAAGATTGCCCAAGTTTACCCAGCTGGTTCAGGTTTTTTCCCCTAGATCATCAGTGTTTGGGGTCCTCTATAAACTTAAACAACATGTTTCTATTCAAGCTGCTGAAGTAGATGTTTATAGGACAAAGCCAAGGACAGAGACAAATCCCTGGAGAATCCCTTCTAGGTAGATCTATAACTCTCATGTCAATTCCTGAATCAATACCCTTTGTATAGGATCATTCTATCACTGAAGCTGGAATCAGTTGCTGCTATCGCAAACTAAGGTCTAGGACTTCTAAAGAAGTCATAAGGAAATCTCCTTCCATTGCATCTTTTAGGGAAGGACCCCCATTGTCCTCGCAATTTCCTTGGCCCCTTTCAGCTGGAGTCTGGGTGCTTATAAAGTCATGGGTCCCGTCAATCCCAGAACATGTTCCTTTTCAAGCTCAGTGTGAGACGCTTTCTGGAGTATCCTGGAAACAGTATCTACTTGTCTTTTCTCTAGCTATTGATTAAAGCTGGCTGCTGGAGCACCAGGAGCCCCAACTGTAGACACAGGATAGCTGGTGAGAGGTAAGAGAATCGACCCAAAGAAACTGGCCCCTTCTTCCCTTCTCAGTGTAGACTTTATAGGAGAACAGTTAGGCCAAGAGAAGAGGAGGCAGATTTGTCTAATGCAAAGTTCTCCCAGGATGGTCTGTGTTCCATTTTGGGTGGAAAGAAGCCATGGGGTAGGTGATGGCATGGAGGCTATGCCCGTGGGCTCCAGAACTGTGCCCTGGGGGCTCAGGGGCTGTGGGGGCATGGCTCTTTTCTCTAGGCAATAGTGATGAGGAAAGAGTGTGGCCTAAGTCCTGGACACCCTGATGAAGGCTCTGATCCACATGGATTGGAGATATCTCCAGAAGAATGAGAGAAAGGGAGTCAGGAGAGGGTACCCTTGATTCCTGACCAGGGAATGAGGGTCCTATCTGGGAGTTGTCTCCAAACTCCCCCTGTCCCATTTCTGTGGCTACACAGAGGCAGGCATAGTATAGAAGAATGTTTGGACCTGGAATGACCTTGATTTTCGACCTCCTCCACTTGAAACTTCTGGAGTTGGGAGAAGTAGGGTAGCAGCCCTGTGTCTTCTGTCATTCACACAGCTGCTCAAAATCCTCCAGGTCTTCCATTTACTTAGAAGAAGATCCAGAGTGTTCGTCATGGAACGCTGGGCCCTGCACGCTCTGGCTTCAGCCGCTCTCTAGCCTCATGTCCACAGCAGCCTCCAGGCCATCCTGTGAACTTGCCAAGTGTGCTCCTACCCTAGGGTTTTCGCACATTCTGTTCCCTCTGTCTTACAGTTACCAGATTTAGCCACTAAGAATACAGGGTGCCCAGTTAACATTGACTTTCAGATAAACAATGAGTAATTCCACCAGAGGCCTTGCCTTTCTGTGCCATGGGCTGTAGTAGCCCCATCAGTCTACCCTTGTGTCCTGCTTCATCTTCCTCAGAGCTCTGACCACTATTATTTATTTACTGTGATGTGAAACTGTTTATTTATTCATTCATTCGTTGACTCTGTGTCTCCCAGGCACAAGTAGGCTCCAAGGAAGCAGGCATTTATGTGTTCACCAGAGTATCTTTGGTTTCTTGGCTCACTGGGGCTCCATAAACACTTGCTGAGTGATCCAGTGATCTCTTACCATGGCCCCTGTTGACCTCTCCAATCTCATTTCAGGACACTTCCTTCCCCATGGGGCACTGGCCATGCTGGCCTTCCTCTTGGTCCTCAGACTCACCAAGCCTATTCCTGCCTCAGGCCTTGGGACTTGCTGTTAGGCCCAAGCCTTCTTTCCTGTCTGGATGGCAGTTTCTCCTCTCCTCTTAGGACTCAGAGGACTTCCCTGACCTCTCTATCCTAAGTAGCCCTCTGACCCTACACTTTCAATCCCACGACTGTGTTTTATTCCTTTAAGACTCTCACTGCTCCAGGAAATCAGGTGTTGACTGATTGGTTGGCTCTCGTCTTGTGTCTCCAGACCACGAGAACGTCAGCTCTTTGGAGACATCTGTCATGTGTGACTGTAGTATCACTGTGTCCCCAGCCTAGCCCTAAGCCTGGCATATATATGAGCAATAAATATATGTTGATTGAGTAAGTGCAGGAGCAACATTGGAGAAGACAGTATACGCCACCTTGTAGGAGCATTGGGAACTGCAGAGAGGGGATCGATGAGCCTTGGGACCAGCCTAGAGAGGGTCTCCACAAGGAAGCTGGAGTGTACCGCCTGCCCCGTGACCGCTTGTGTTTGACTAGCTCAACTGATTGGGGGTGAGGATGTCTAGAAAGGGTTTCTTAGCTCCCAGCTTCTCTTGGCCTTGGTGGCAATTAGGACAGACCATATCCTTCTCCAGGAATGTCTCCTTCAGTCCCAGAGAAGAGAGTGTCTCCTCCATGCTGCTCCCTTTCTCCCTTCGCCACTTGCTGCAAAGGGTAACAAGGCCCAAAGGGACAGTGATACCCTGGTGACTTTGGAGGCTGCTGCAGAAGCTGGCGATCCGAGTCCCCGAATTGTGGTAGAGGACCAGAACATCCTCCCTGGCCTGTCACGTGAAAAAGAAGCCAGCTTCTTGTGTTTCTAATCCCTGAACTTTGGGGGTCATAACCAAAGTGTCACCTCGTTAATTAATACGTGGCTGCATCTGCTGTATCTGCTAGGTAGAAAGCTCTGGCTGTGTCTCTTGTCGTTGAGTTCCCTGGTGAGGGAGATGTTTATTCCTGCAAGTGGAACAGAATTGTGTTAACTAACTGAACAGAGCCAGCTGGTTTCTCTTATTTGTGCAGATAGGGCTCATGTCCACAAGGTCATCAAACTCCCTCTGTCTGGGTTGAGCAGGGGGCAAACATGTGAACTGGTGTCCTTTGGGGCGCAAGTGAAAAAGAATTTGCGAAGGTCCCTGTCGTGCAAAGCCAGCCCCTCATGGTCTCCCACTCCATCTGCATTGCCCTGAAGACACCCCGGAGGGAGATGTCATAGTGTGACTGGCACCTGTGGAGGATGCCCGGATTGAAATTCCAGGGACTCATGAGAAAAATTCTCAGCATGTTGCAGCTAGATCTTCCTGGATGAACTGTATGCTTTTTTGACGGGTGCCTCCCCTTGCAGACTGGTTCCCTGACCCTTCTGTGTTGAAAGACCTTTGGAATTTCTATAGCCTGAGGCTTCGTTACACACTCTTAAGCTCAGTTTCCTTGAAGAGTTTTTGCATGATGCTGAACAATTTTCTTTGTGCAGAGTCTTCATCTCCCATTACAATGGGACTTAACTCTTGCCTTCACTATTACTCCTACTACATGCAGGGATGGACAAATTCTTGCCTCTGTAGTTCAACCCAGCGAGATAGTATTGGGTTTTTTGCTTTTTTTTTTTCCTTGTTTTTTGTTTTGTTTTCTGAAGAAATTTTACTTTGACATTAAGGAAACAAGTAAATTTAAGAACATAGACCATCAGGTTTAGAGAGTGTTGGTTTCCTGGTGAGCACAACTACAGTCTGTCAGCTCATAGATGAATCACCCAACATGTATGTATTGGGCTCCTCTGAGGCACTGCACTGGGCATGGAGCATTCAAGGTGAAGACCATGCCCTTTGGGCTCAAAGGGCTCCTGGTACCTACAAAAAACAAATGTTTTACAGTGTGATGTGATAAATGCAATAATGGAGGCACAGAGCAGGTGGGATTCTTCAACACAGTTAAGGAGGCGCCATATTCCTTCCTCTGCTAGGGGCTATCTGTCTGAGGACAATTGCCCTTTAGATCTCCCTTTTCCATTTTGGGGTACCACATTTTCTTGGTTCCTCCTTTGCCACCCACTGCAGGGGAGAAAAATTGTAGAAGGAACCAAAGGCAGCCTTACACACTGGATTTTAGGGACAGCCCTACATTTATGTATTATCCTTTTAAATAAATAGCATCCGGTAAATGCATAACTTCGTCTGCATAGCTTTATAGGGCTCTGCCTATAAACACATGTAATAACTCAGAAAAAAATTGCTTGAGTAGACCAGAGCCCCCTTTCTGATTTGGAAAACACGGCTACTTCTTTAAGTGAACAACCGTTGGAAAGTAGCCCCTGTCCTGGGTGTTGACTTACTTCTGATGAGTCTGCCCCAAGCTATAACTAGCAGGCCCTGAAGTGCCAGCCTTTAGGTCCTCTGGGAGGAGCACCAGCTTCTTTCATTCACCAGTGTTACACTACAAGAGAAGGAAGGAGTCCCAGTGGGCTCTAGAAGGCACACCTCCCTTCAGAGAATCTCACTGAAAACATCAGTCTTTGCTCTCTTGATCTGATTCTGGGCTGAAGGAAAGAACAGGGAGAAAGAGTAACGAAGGGCCCAGTGCTCAGGGGACGGAGGGGAGGCCAAGGTGGGGTGATGTGCGGAGACTGTGGCTGCTGCCCTAGTGCTTTCTTGTGTAAGTCCCAGGTGGGTTTGTGAGGGTCACAGAGCACAAGGCAGTGCTGTGTTCTCTTCTCTTTTGGCTTCTGGCGTTATCTGTCTCTGATTCTGCCACTTATCCTGTCGTCGTCGTCGTCTTCTTTTTTTTTTTTTTTTTAAGATTTTAGTTATTTATTTGAGAGAGAGAGCACTTGAGCACGAGTTGGGGGAGGGGCAGAAGGAAAGGGAGAAGCAGACTTCCCGCTGAGCAGGGAGCCCGACACAGGGCTCCATCCCAAGACCCAGAGATCATGACCTGAGCTGAAGGCAGACACTTAACTGACTGAACCATCCAGACGCCCCCTTAGTCTGTCTTCTGGTGGCTTCTTGCAGGGAACTGTAGTTGACTTGAGGGGTGGGGAGTGGAGGGGCTCCTCACCGTCAGGGGAATCTCCTTTATTACTTAGGTTGGGGTGCTGAGCAAGGGTGCCTAGGAATAGATTCTAAAGACGCCCTTCTCAGACCCCGTGTGTGAGGAGGGGGAGGAAAAGGAATTGGCAGTAAGTTATCTACTTCTACTCGATTCTTGGACACTGAAAAGGCCCCGCAGTGCCTCTCCCCACGGCACCCCTGCCCCATCTACTGACTCCAGCCCTGGTGGAAATACCTGGGTTTAGATCACGGGATCTGGGCTTGCGTTTTAGGCTTCCTGCTTAACAGCTGAGGGCCTCACTTTTCAGAGATTTGCTTTCCTCATCTGTGTAATGATAACGTGTAAACAGTGCCTCTGCATAGCGAAGTGTTGTGCAAGTGATGGTAAGTAACAGGCTCAGTAACCCTGCCCTTTGCTCTGGCAGCATAAGAGCCTTGGGACCCTCTCCAGATTGTGACATTCTTCAGGATGTCCCATCTTCCCCGGGCTCCTAGAAGAAGGTATGGGAGGCCTTCTGCACCATGATGTCACCATGATGAGGGATTCTCCTTCTCTCTTGTGGGGGCCTTGCTCAGACATCTCCTTTTCCTGTTCATGTCTGTGGAGGTGCTCCTCTCTGGCTTCAGTGGCTCATCTGCCTGGCCCCTAGAATGCTTCTGATTCATGGCTTGGTACAGACATCGCTCACACTCTGTGACTTGCTCTGAGTGTCTGAGAAAAGCAATCTCCTACTCCTCCGTGTTCCTGTAGCACTTTGTAGAGACCTCTGTTGTTGTCTGATCGAGTCGGTTTACAGCTGTTTCCTGCATTCCTTTTTTTTTTTTTTTAGATTTTATTTATTTATTTGACAGAGAAAGCTCGTGCGAGAGAGAGCACAAGCAGAGGGAGTGGCAGGCAGACGGAGAGGGAGAAGCAGGGTCCCCACTGAGCAGGGACCCCAATGCAGGACTTGATTCCAGTACCCTGGGATCATGACCTGAGCCAAAAGTAGATGCTTAACCAAACCACCCAGATACCCCCACCCCCATCTTTCTCATTAGACCACGAGCTCTTCCAAGTTGAGGGCTATGCTTTCTGACTCAGTCTAAAACGTGGGTGCACTTCTGTGTCTTCATTTTCATGGCTGAGTTTGAAAGGGCTCAAGGAGGAGAGCTTGATACCACTCCCATGGTGCAGAAGGAGGAAGGGTTGGTTGGGAGGGAGTGGGAAGGAGGTATGCAGTGATGGCTCTTTGGCTTTTCAAAGACCTGGAGGTGAAGAGAAGAGGAGGTGGCATGAGAGCCCCCTGGGTCATACTTAAGGCTCCATAACGTGCTCAGCAGGAAGGAGAGGCTCTTCATAAGATGAAGATTGGACCAGAGCTAGAAGACTCAGACACAGATCCCGCTTCTGTCCATTTACTGACACTGGTATTGACCATGCCAGCCATCTGGAGCCTTGGTGTCCTGGTCTGGGGAAACAAATCTTCTTGTCTCATGGTTTCATAGCAAAGACGGTGTTCTGTTTACCAAATCCTCTCTCCTTCTCCTTGGAGAAGTATATGCTCCGTGTTGCGGAGTTCTGATTCCAGGTGTGAGTGGACCTGATGTTCCAATGGGCAGGCCGGGCCCACAGAAACCTCCCGCAGCATCTCGCATGCACTCTCTGTCCCTGTGTGAGCTCTAGAAGTGAAGGACTTGGAGGTTCAAGGGGCCGGTAATGCCACAGGATGAAAGAGGCCCAGGTTCTCCATGTCTAGGCAGGATAAAGTTTCCCCTCCTTTCTGTCATCTGCATGGAATTGTAATGAGAACGAGAAATACTTTCATGATGTTAAAGCTACTGAAATTTTGGCATCACACGTTTTAGCAGGTAGCATACTTTTTGACAGGTTGTAAACTGACCAAAGTTCTGTGGAAACTTCCAAGGGTCATACTGATGTCACTGGCTATTATCATGGCCTTTATGCTAGGAAAACCTTTTGAATGCACAGCTATGGGTTTCCCCCCAGGCTCTGTATGGGCCCTGCCTCTTCTGAAGGATAGAGAGGGGTCCAGGGGAGACCCTTGGAAAATACCCAGTGGTCTAACTGTGCAGGGGTGTGCATGCCTGCGTGCCAGGACTCCATCTTTAAGGCGAGTCCTGATTGACTATCACACTTGGAGGAGCAGGCTCATCTCTGGGCAGCAGTACCCAGCACAGGGGGCCATCATATGAGCCTGGGGCCAGCTGTCTAGCATCAGCTGCCTGAGTGCTGAGCACTCACTGCAGGGCTAAAAAAGGGAAGTGAAATTGATTCTGTTGTCAACAGTTTCTTGAAGACCTTGTTGACCACGTGAGCCACAGAACTCTCTTCCCTGCATATGTGCCTGCTCCCAGAGGCTCATTCCACCTGACTCTTCACCATGATCTTCTGACCTGGCCTGGCAGAGGGCTCGTGGAAGGATTCAGAACAGCCTGCAGATGTTGACTTGTCCTGTGATCTGGGCAGTTGTAGTGAGGTAGAATATGGATGGGGCCAGACAGTCTCCAGGATTGTTTCTGCAAGGAAGCCATGGATAACCAAGGAGCCACACTCCTGACTTAAAGGAAGAAAAGGGAAGGAAAAGGGAGGGGACTCACTTTATTGGTAACCAGTCATGGGACAGATACTTTATCTGCATGACCCCTTTGGATCCTTACCACAGTTCTGAGATAAAGATTGTTGTTCCCCCTCTTACAGATGAAGAAACTGAGGCACAGGGAGGTAGAGTAACCTGCCCAAGATCACGTAGCTAGTAATTGTTAGAGCCAGCATTCTCTGGCTGAGAGACTGTGTCCTTGACACTGTCCTTTGCAGCCTTCCCCGCAGGGTAGAGTATAGTCCTATCTTCTAGGTCAGGCTGAGACAAGTGACCCCCTAGTTCTGTCCTGGGATTCCTTATGGTGTTGGCCCTTCTCACTAGAATGTCTGCTTCCTGAGTTTGGGAGAAACTCCTTTCTGTGAGCATGTGAGGCCCCAGGTCAACAGGAAGAGGCTAGGCAAAGGGAATGGGGATGGGAAAGGCAGGGGAGAAGGGGCAAGCGGGGAGGGTTGAGGGGAGAGGAAGAAAAGAAGGGGAAGGGGGAACAAGAAGCTGAGAAAGCCAAACATGGAAAGGAAGGGAAGGGCAAGGAGAAGAAGGTAAAAGTTGCCTCCCTGGAGGTTTTCAACTTGAGTGGGGTGTTCTCACTGTGGGGAGGGAAGGGTGGCAGACTGCCCCAGGGGCATCTGGGTGTCCTTCAGTGCCTCCGAGTCTGTGAGGATTTGATACTTCTCTGGTACGTATCTGGTTCTCCGTTTAGCCTAGTCCCCAAATTGAGAACAGTTTCTACTATTTTCAGTTGAGCAACTGATCACTGAAACACTAGCCCTACTATGAGTCTCTTGCAAGGAGGTGCACAAGCCGTACCTTTGTCTCCAGCCGGCTTTTGGGGATGTGTGCAGGATGTGTCGAGAACAGCCATCTCTTCCCGGCTGGATGGACCTGACCTCGGAGGCCCAGACAGATACCACCACGTGGTGTTCTGGTGGCTCCACCTGGGTCCTCTAGCTAGCTGCCCTGAGAGACGCCCTGCATGAGTCTGTCTTTGTCTTTTTCCACCTGTCATTCTATTAATGTTCGTGTCTAAACCCCAGAACTCTCATCAACAGCCAGCACCACTTCTCTGATCCCAATTGGAGGGGAAAAAATCCATTAAAAGCAAGTTGATTCTCCAGCGGCAGGCCTCTAGCTCAGGGCAGCTCTGGGTTGGGAGTCCTCCCCAGCTCTCCAGGCAGCAGCCTCCCTGCCAGCTTTCCCAGAGTCCGCTCCGTGGGGTTGAGCTCCAGGGAAGGTCGTGAGGGCTCTCACTAGTGGGTGGTGGGGAAGATGCACTTTCTGTGTTTTCCCTGGACTGGGAGTGAAGTAGGAGTGAGCAGAGACTGAGCCTTAAGTGGTGACCTGAAGAGCTCATGAGCCGGCGTTGGAAAAAAATCTTCAGGCAGAGAGTCTCGTTAAGCCTCCTTACACGAGAATTCCCCTGTTGTGCAAAATTGAGATTCTTCATGGTGTTTTGAAGTTATTCTGTTAGAACCACTTGTTTATTTTACTTTCAAAATACCCCCCCTCCCCCTGCTTTTTTGTGTGCAGAAAGTAATGCCTTTAGTCATGTCCCTAATTTTGAGAGGCTCTGCGGAGTCTTTTTCACTGGTGGAATTATAATAAGACCAGTGAGGTCATAGTCCGTGGATTAATTATAGCGAGGCTGGTGAGAAAACTCCACGTCCTTTGATAAACACAGCTTAGCGACTTTAAGTGAACAATTTTCTGTAGCAAACGTTTCAACACATGTTGTCTCCTTTAGCAAAACTTAATGGGCTCCTGATTTCAAGTCATCCGTCCTTGGAACTCTTAAACCGTTCAATATCATAGGCAAGTTCTTTGTCTTTTTTCATACAGAGACTAATATGGAGACTCAAATTTATAATGACAAGATACAGAAAAAGTATGGATTTAACCTAAATTTTGTATCTGATATGTAAACATTTTCTAACCTTTTTCATGTAAGCCCAGGCCCATACTAACACTGCGCCACAAAGCCCTTGTGTCAATAGCTTCTTTACTTAATGTTTTTTTCATTAGGTGCCATTTAATCAAGGGTAAATAAAAGAATTTTGGCTTATTATATATATTTCCATATTTACTGCTATTTGCTGAGCAAGCTACTCTGCCACAGAATGGGGTACAGTTGGAAAAAAAAACTGGAAAGAAGAAAAGTAGTAGGACAGTGGTCTTCAGAGTTGATCTTCTCCTGTGTACCACCTGAGAACTTAGAGATATAGAGGCCTGGAGATCATGGACGTGTAGTATCCTAGAATTAGAAGGGGAAGTATGGTGGTTTTCATCTGATCCTTGGCCAGTGTGTGATTTTGTCTGAACCGTCTGATCCCATCATGGGACTCTCTATGAGCATAGCACTCTCGTTGGGGCCTGGTACATAGTAGGTGCTTAATAAATAGCAAATGATTAGATGGGTCTGGGTGGAGGCAGAACATTCATCTCCCATACTGCCTGCATTTTCTGGGCCCCAGAGACTATATCTTTTCCCTTCTTTCATGTGGATCTTCTAATGGTAACTAATTATGACTCTTGCCAGTTGGTGCCCCACCTGTCTGCTCTGGGCCGAGGACACTGAGTGTGACAGTGGGACCTTTAGGAGCAGGCTGCTCCCACATCGTCCTGGCTGATCATTCTGAAGATAGAGTAGTAGCTGGATGACAGGCGGGTTATACTCTGGCTGTGGTCTATTGGTCATTTCTTAGACTGAAGAGCTCAAAGTATTGTTCCTATCATCACCTCCACAAGTCCTCCTGATATCCCAGGGAAAGGCAAGAAAGTTCTATTTCATGAGACCAAGAGTTGGCAACCTTTTTCTGTAAAGGACCATACAGCAAACATTTTAAGCTTTGTGGGCCATGGTTTCTGTCACAGCCACTCAGTTCTGCCATTGCAGTGCCATTGTAATGTGAAAGCAGACATAATAGGTAAACAAATGTGTGTGGTTGTATTTTAATAAAACTTTATTTATAAAAAAGGCAGCAGCCCAGAATTTCCCATGGGCCGTACTTCACATTAGACAGCAAGTTCTATGAAGCAGGGAGTGTATATTTTTGTCTTGGGAGGGAGAATACAATAGTGGCTAAGAGCACAGTCTGGGATCGGACAGTCTGAGTTCAAATTCTGTTCTACTACCTCCTAGCTGAGTGCCCATGAGCAAGTTGCTTAATATCTCTGTACCTCATTGTCCTCATCTGTAAAAAGGAGCTAATAATAGTGTCTATCTCATTGGGCTATTGTAAGAATTAGATGAGATAATATGTGCAAAGTCCTTAGAATAGTGCCCATCCATAAAAAGCATATAATGAATGTTAGTTGCTATTAGTTGGATCTCTGATACTTATCCCCTGGCCTGGCACAAAGAAGATGCTCAATAAATATTTACATCATGAACTCGAGGCCCAGGAGGGAAAAAACGTCTCATGTGATGTCTCAGAGTGACGTGGGAGTGGCACTGTGTCCTGAATACACATGGCTGACTTCGAGACTTCTGTCCTGTTTTCTAGAAGTCCTCAGTGGCACAACATGTTCTTCTTATGAAGACTTCAAATTATTTATAGTCTCAACATTCTCTCTAGGACAAATTTTTTATAGGCTCATTGCCTTCAGTCTCTTAACCCTGGCAACCATCTTCCCTGAGTGAGACGGGCTAGGGAAAAAATCTTCAACTTCTAGAATGTTGTGTGTGTGTG
Organism: Spilogale gracilis; assembly: GCA_004023965.1. NCBI lineage: Eukaryota > Metazoa > Chordata > Mammalia > Carnivora > Mephitidae > Spilogale > Spilogale gracilis. The sequence goes on from PITA01010504.1 coordinate 43,563, forward strand.
TGTGTGTGTGTGTGTGTGTGTGTGTGTGTCCCAGGAAACTGGGATGAGGCCTGGGTAAAGGGGGTGATGGTGAGGTGTGTGGTACAGGAAGGGCGAGCCTCACACTGTGCTGAGGGCTTGCTGCCTCACCTGTTCTGCCCCCTGGCTTGTCTGAACTTGGGAACCCACCAGTGGTGAGGACTTTCACTTCTGAAAAGTGATTAAGGATGAATTTCACAGCCTATTTAGCTTTCAGGGGCCTCACCAGCTTCATACCTGAGAGTAGCCGTTGATGGCCTCCCCACCTCCTGCCATTCTCAGTTACTCTCTGTTCAACACCCACACCCTCTCCTCAGCCACCACAGCCAGAGGGAGGAAGGTGAAGGGTGTGTGTATGGGGGCGGGGGGGTCCCCTCCTCTATGTGCTGGCATTTCCTAGGCCTGAGAAGACTGGGAAAGCCTTAGGCAGCTGGCTGACAGACTGGGGAAGGGTAAGGCAAGCGAACACTGCAGGGCAGTGAGATCTATTTCTAGAGACAAAAATGTATGGATGTTCAGAAACCCAAGGGAAGGGCTTGGGTGAGCTGATGGTAGCTGCACAAGAATGGTGCTGGGAGAAACTCTCCCAGGGAGGATGCCCATACGTGAGGGGCAGGCCCTACTACCCACTCTCAGCTCCCATAAGGCATGGTCCCTGCATCTGTCCACTATAGACACCAACGCACACTCATCCCGGGTAGGGGCTCAGAGAAAGACCCTCTCCTTGAAGTTCCAGACTCCTCCAGGGTACAGCATATCAGGTGTTAACAAGATCCCTGCTCTCTCTTCCTTGAGGGAGGGGGAGCGACCCTCCCTCACTTGCAGAGGTCACCAAAAGTGGACCAGGGAGCAAACCAACCTGTTAGAGCTGGGCTATAATTTTTCCATTCTCCTGGCAGCCAGTGGTTTCCACATCCGTGAGGGCTACTGGCCCAATGTCTCCTGCGTGAACTTCTTTCTAGGCTCCTGAGAATGAGTACACCCTTAAACCTTGTTTGCTTCATGCCTCATTTACCCTGGGCCCAGCCCTCCTTCTCTGTAAAGCATGAAGGCCCCAGGCAGCGAGATCACCAGCTGAGCAGCTAGGCCATGGGGACAGTGTGGCTGCTGTTAGAGCAGGACTGCCACCAAAGGGGGGGGCAGACTGCTCCTTTGCTTTGGTGCAGGGCTGCATGAGGTCAGTGTGACCAGAGCCAGATGACCTCTCCAAGCTCTGGGCACTATTACTTTTTCAGTTCTTCCCCAGATCTCAAGAGAGCAAGGCACGGGCAAGGCAAGAGCTTAGAGGGGGCTTTGAAGATAGGGACTGTGAATTTGGGATTTGCTTGAAAGAGAAAATGACTTTGTTTTTGCTCCTTGGTGCCCTGAGAGCCTGACAATTGGCAGCTCAGGTCTTTCTCTTCTCCTTTGCCAGTAGAGCCTCTCCATACAATGTCACTGAACGTTGTATGGGCTTCAGAAGTCGCTGAACACCTGGGTTGGCACAGAGTGTGTGCTTACGTGTGTTTGTTCATTTTCTTAGGGAAAGGCCTGAGCTTTGGTCAGATTCTTAGAGAGGTCAGTGGTATTGGTGCTTTGTCTGTTGAAGCAGAAAATTTTTCTAGGCAAGTTTGGCAGGGGACTTCCTTATCTAAGGACAGAGCTTTGTCATTGGAGATGAGCAGCCATAAGGGACAGGAGCCATGGACTTGTTAGAGCCATCTGGCCTACATTCTTGGGCCTCAGGAGAACTTCTCTGTGGGGTGTTTGAGAGTTCTCGTGACACTCATTTTTTCCTAAATATTTATTAGTTTTATCCTTTGTCTCTTTGTTACTAAAACAAAACAAAACAGAAAAACATCAATCCACATCAAGAGAATGAGAAAACCAGCCACAACTTGGAGGAAAATATTTGCTAGATACATTTGGTAAGGACTGTTATTCAGACACAGAACTCTGAAAACTCAACAATCAGAAAATGAGCAACCTGAGTAAAAAACAAGTAAAAGACCTACACAAATTACCAAAGACTATATCCACATGGCAAACAAGCATATGAAAGTTGTTCCTCATCACGTCATCAGGGAAACACAAAGGAAAACAACGAGATGCGACTTTGCACTTATTAGAATGGTCAAAATCCAGAACACTGACAACACCAAATGCTGGCGAGGACGAGGAGCAGCGGAACTCTTGCTTCTTGCTGGTGGGAAGGCAAAATTTTGCGGCCACTTTGGAAGACAGTTCGACAGTTTCTTACAAAATTATACATACTCTTATGACTTGATCCAGCCATCATACTCTTTGGTCTTCACCCAGAAGAACTGAAAACTCGTGTCCACACAAAAACCTGCAACGGATGTTTATAGCAGCTTTATTAACAATTGCCAAACATTTGGAAGGAATCAAGATGTCTTTCAGTAGGTGAATGGAGACATTCACTGGGGCACATCCAGACAATGGAATGTTATTCAGTACTGAAAAGAAATGAGCTATCAAGCCCTGAGAAGGCATGGGGAAACTGAAATGCACATTACTAAGTGAAAGAAGCCAATCTGAAAAGGCTGTGTACTGTAGGATTCCAACTATATGACATTCTGGAAAAGGCAAAGCTATAGAGACAGTAAAAAGATCAGTGGTTGCCAGGAGTTAGGGGAGCAGCTTTTCAAGGCTGCATATTTTCCTTAGGAATGGGGTGTCGGGGGTGGGAAGCAGAGCTTCCATGCTGTTCTCAGATGTGTTGGGGTCTGGGGAAGCTCTGGTGACCACTGGAAGTCAGCAATAGGCTGGTTATTCATTGAAGAGGGCTGGGCCCAGGACAAAGCAGTGTACCAAGGTTGCAAAGACTAGCAAGGGGACCCCAGAGTAACATCAGGGTGTCCTTCTGCCACCCCAGGGCTTTCTTCGTGACAGGTGCTCTGCTAAGTGCCGCATGGACATCCCACATCTAGTCCTTACAACAACCTTATGGTATCAAGGCTGATGTGAAAAATATTCAGCCACTGGTATGACATAGGCATTGCCCAAACAGAATGGAGGCACCTGGAATGGGGGGGGGGCAGGAGGCCCTTGTGTGCTAAGGGCTGACCCTTTGGTTGCTGGATTGGGAGGAAGTCTGGACAGTCTTGGGAAGGGGCCGAGGTCAGGGTGAGGAGAACACTGGTACAGGTGTGGGGGAGGTTTGACCAGGGGTTCTTAAACTTTAGCCTGCTGTGGAATCACCTGGAAGGCTTGTCAACCATAGATTATTAGGCCCCCTCTGGAGGTTCTGATTCAGGAGGCCTGTGGTGGGACCCAGGAAGGTGCATTTCTGACAAGTGCCCAGGCCACACTGATGCTGCTGGTCCAGAAAAAACACTTTGAGAACCTCTGCTCTCTACCAAATATTTCAGTATTTTAATAACTGGCACAGCCATAGTTTACTGTCAGGCCTGGGAGTAAGAATTACTTTCACCTCCATTTTACGGAGAGGCTTAGAGATATGTATGTGACACCCAATGGGCAGCCTCGAATCCAGTGCACCTGACTTCAGAGAGCGGGCTCTCTCCCCAAGTTTCCAGGCTCCCAGGGTCCTTGGGGCCAGCAGAGGGCTGGGCATGAGACCGACCACCTCCCCCAGAGGTGGGAGACCCCGGCATTTGACAGGGCTGGAGGTGAAGCCGGAGGCTTGCTGGAGCCCTTCTCACCCTCCTTGGGGCCTGGAAATGCTCCCCACTCCTGAGCCCCGAACAGCTTGGCGCTCACTTTCCCAGGCCCCCACCTTCCCAAGCAGCAGCTGTGAAGTTGACGAATTACACTAAACTGTGAGGCCTCCTTGGGAGCTGGTTCCAGGTTGGGCTGTGATGGCTTCCTGAGAAGGCGACAGGCACGTGGTCTGCAAAAGAGAGCCTCCCGCCCCCTTGCTCAGCACAGCAGGGCCTGGAGCGGCTCTCTGGGGGAGCCTATTAAGAGCCACAACACTGTGTAAAGCACAGCAGAAATGCTCCATTAAATCTGGTAGGGAGCCTGCTTAACAATGGGACCTGCCCCAGGAGTCCTAGCTCTGCTCCATGCTGCCTATGTCTCCAGCCCCGATCTCCCTCTCTGCCCCTGCAGTGCCTCCCCAAAGGAGCTTTGGGCCCGAGTGACTCGGAGGTTCTGGCTGGAGCTGGCAGGAGTGTGGCAGGGAGCAAACACCCCATGGAGATGTTCCCCATTTCCTAGGGTGGGAACGGCCATGTTGTTTGGTGTGGTTCATGATTTTTTTTTTCATTTTTTAAAAATTTAAATTCAGTTAATTAACATATAATGTATTATTGGTTTCAGAGGTATAGGTCTGTGATTCTTCAGTCTTATATAATACCCAGTGCTCATTACATCATGTACTCTCCTTAATGCCCATCACCCAGTTACCCCATGCCGCCAGCCCCCTCCCCTCCAGCAACCCTCAGTTTGTTTCCTATGATAAGAGTCTCTTATGGTTTGTCTCCCTCTCTGATTTCATCTTGGTTTATTTTTTCCTTTCCTCCCCTATGATCCTCTGTTTTGTTCCTTAAATTCCACATATGAGTGAGATCACATGATGATTGTCTTTCTGATTGACTTATTTTGCTTAGCATAATATCCTTCAGTTTCATCCACATCAATATAAATAGTAAGTATTCATCCTTTCTGATGGCTGAATAATGTTCCAGTGTGTGTGTGTGTGTGTGTGTGTGTGTGTGTGTGTGTGTGTGTATACACATCATCATCATCCATTCATCTGTATATGGACATGTGGGCTCTTGCCATAGTTTGGCTATTGTGGACATTGCTGCTATAAACATTGGGGTACACATGCCCCTTTGGATCACTGCATTTGCATCTTTGGAGTAAGTACCCAGTAGTGCGATTGCTGGGTTATAGGGTAGCTCTGTTTTCAACTTTTTGTGGAACCTCCATACTGTTTTCCAGGGTGACTGCACCAGCTTACATTCCCACCAACAGTGTAGGAGGATTCCCCTTTCTCTGCATCCTCGCCAACATCTGTCATTTCCTGACTGGTTAATTTTAGCCCTTCTGACTGGCGTGAGGTGGATGTCTCATTGATCTTGATGAAGATGCAGGGTTCTCTGAGTAGTGGGCCTCTGCTCTAGACCTTGCACTTCAGAGGGTCCCACTCTGGCACTCTTCTTGCCATAATCCTCCCCAAGGGGCAAGGAATCCTTGGGGCTGAGAGGATATGCCCACCCAAGGCCTGTGACAGCCCCTCTACACCATGGTTCAGGTAACTGGGAACTCCCTGCTCCAGTGTCCCCTAGCTGGCTTCTAGTGTCTGTGTGGGTTTCCATCCCAGCACACCCTTTATAGAATATAGCCTCTGTCACTGGGGTGTGGTCAGAGCTTGGACATGTGTCCTGGAAGTCCACAGGTATGTGTGTATGGTCCCTCAGGGGTGAGACAGAAGCCTGTGTGGGAAGAGGTGGGGATCAGGCTGGGGGCTAGAAGTCATCTCACGCCGTAGCTCTGTGTGCCAGAGCAGAGCTCCAAGGAGACTGAGAATTTTAGCGGAAACGTTCCAGGCCTATGACGGTGCATTTGCCAAGGATAGAGTGTGTTTTATCTCACACTTTGTTAGCTCAAATTATAATGTTGAACTCTCTTGCTCTTGGCCCTGTGAGTGCTAAGGGTGGGCCTAAGGGAAGGTGGTGGTGGGAGCAGGCTCCAAAGGCCTCCTGGAAGCTGGCCATGTACATGTGTTCAGCCACCAGGCACAGCGTCAGCGAGGAGGGCAGCCCTGGGTACTGCTCCAAGCTCCTGGGGGAGCGCTCATTGACTTCCGGGATGAAAATGATGATGACAAAGCTGCTGACTAGCTGGCAGGAGCCCTGCGAAGGGTTGCTTAGATGTCCCTTACCCCTTGAGCTTTGACTGTGACCTTGACCTCACCTTTGATCCACCACTCTCCTTCCTTATACTCTCTTTATGATCTGGTGCTTTTGTTTCTTCCCCTTCCTGGTGGTTCTCCCCTGTGTGGCCCCCCTCCCACCCCAGCACAGGACGTTGCATGGTGACTCTTAGAAGGGAACAGGCAGCTGTCCGGGGGTCCTCTGCTGGGCTGGAGACCTCTGTGGGACTTGGCAGGGTTAAGAGTGGTGCTGCTAGAAGATTTATTTGATGCAGAGTTGGTGTGGGGGGGTAGACAGGAGATTTCTAAATGGACTCGCTATTGGCACAGAGTGGGTGGAGAGGAGGGAGCATGAGATGGCCCTTCCTGCTTTTATCAGAAACTAAACATTCCTTTGGAGAACTTCCCTTGATGGCCGTCTCTCTCTGTATTTCTCCCATCTGTCTCTCTACTGATCTGTCTCTGTCTCTGTATCATTTCTCTCTTTCGAGCCCAACATGGGGTTTTAACATACCCACCGACCGTCTACTATATCTAGGCTGTAGGCCGTGCTAGTACCATCTTTATTCCTCCTGAGAATGCTGCATAGCAATATCCCCATTTTATCAGTGGGAAAACTTAGCCTTTCCCATGTGAAACAACCAGCCCAAGGTCATATAGCTCACAAATGGTAGAGTTGGGCCCTAAGTCCACACACCAGATTTTGCCTTGTATGTTTTTACGCTCTTTCTATGGAAGGAAGACTATCCCTAGGTGCCTTTTTCCCCTGCAAGTCAGAAACTAGGGTGGTTTTTTTTTTCCCCTCTCAAGAAAGAGAAACGCTACCTCCAGTGTTTGCTTATCTCTCTCCAGCAGTGCTCCCAGGGGTCCTAGGCGGCTCTGAGGGGTACAGTGGGAGCCAGGCGCCGGCTCTTGCCACAGTGCCTGCAGACTTGACACAGGGACACATCGCTCGCGGAGTGCGTCTCGCCACCCTCGCGGCCGTCTGCTGCCGTCTGGGTGTGCTTGGCAGTCACACTGCACAGGCCCGGTTGGACCCAGTGACAGAAGCTGTGAAAACAGCTGTTTGACATTCCCTGCTGCTTTTTCAAATCAAACAACCAGCAAAGAGTTTGAATGAAATGCAGAAAATACCCTTGTTTTCATGTGGATGAGGATATTTTTACTTAGAGAACATTTATTTTCCCTCTGCCTTGCTCTCGTCCCTGTTTACCTACTTGCTCATTTCCCTTCCTCCTAGCTTTATTCCTTCCTTCCTTCCTCCCTCCCTCCCTCCCTCCCTCCCTCTCTCCCTCCTTCCTTCTTTGCTTTTTCCTTCCATTAAAAAAAAAACTGCTTTTGTTTTTGTGTCTTTTTTCCATCCAAATTTTCTTCTTCCCAAGGACACTCTTTAACTATTTCTCTTTGTTTCTCATTTTTCACATCTTCTCTGATTTGTATATTAATTTCTCTCTCTAGCTTTGGGTACATAGCATCCCACATGTACAGTTTAATGAATTCCAGAGTTAGTTTTATGATGTCCCAGGTGTCTGCAGTTAATCCAAGGCGAAGGCGAGGGATTCTAGAACAAAATGAACCCATTCCTTTCCCATAACCATCATTTAACTTAGGTAAATAAAAGTAGGCCTAAAAGCACAGGGGTCTGGCAGCGAAAGGCAGTCTCCTCTGGCCATGCCCATCGCCTCCACCTCCAGGCACTGGGACACTAGTTCTCAGTTTTTTAGACTTTACCTTTGGGATAGTGGCCCTCTCCCTCCTGTGGTTCCTTCATGGTTCAAATGCACAAATTGTGTTGAACCAGCTGTTCTTTGCACAAACTCTCTTTCCTTCCAGGAGAGGAGTTCCAGGTTTCAAGGCATATGCAAGTAGCAAGAGGTAAACCACAAGCACTCAGCTGAGTCAAGTGCAGCTTGACCACTCTTAACTTACAAGGTGGACTTTTATACCCTGTGACAGATCTTGGTCCTTGGAATCACTGGGTCCTTCTAGATTCCAAGTCCTTCCTTGTAAGCAGGTTATCTGCCCTTGTGGAATCCTTTTGGGTTCTCTTGAACATTTCTCCTAAGCCCATGGCCTCTGTTAAATTCCCCAGGGGCCCTGTCTCCGACCCCCATCAGCCTTGTCATTCCCTTTCTCAGATTCTTTTAGACAGAGCTGTTCTCTTCAGTTGTTACTTTCCTGGTTGCCCATTGCAATTCGTTTTCTATGCTTCCTCATCCATTGTTCTAGATTTCTTTTCTAAGAAATATCCTTTCTCCTACTCCTTTTTTAACTTCCTATTGTCCTATCCATCAAACCCCCCACCCCGCCCCATGGTTCATCTCAGAATTGGCATTCTGGAGTTGGCCTATGTCACTATATGCCTAAGATGGCTTTGAGTCTGCAGTGGAGAATAGATACCGAGAGTGTTGTCTAGAAGGAAGGTCGTAGGCTCCTGGTGGGCATGTGTCTTAGTCCTGTGGACTCGTCACCCTGTGCGGAGGGATATCACCAGGAGGAGGAGGGGGCATCAGGGGTCTCCATACTAGCCAATGACAGAGGCCTGGTTATACCAGTTTAGGGCTGGGCCTATATATACCTCTTACTGACTGCCCAAATTTGATTGACCCTACATCCATCACTCTGGGGGTTGCTGACTTCCTGTTCCTGGAGACATTCCTATTGTGAGGGGGCAGGGGCAGACCCATAATCAAAGTGGGATGGGAGGCCTGCAACCTTTCCTTTAGTTTTATCACCTTTCTGATTCCAGCCAAGAATGTGTCGTGTTTCCAAAACACGCTCAGCAACAATGTGTTAGGTCTATTCTGGTTTCTGCATTGATTCACAGTGAATAAAAATTAAGTTGGTACTAAATTTTATGGACTCTTAAAAAAAATTCCTCCTCTTTGAGTTTAAGTAGATAATGCCTGTGGGAACCAAAGGCAACTTTTAATTAGCATTGTACTACTGCCAAGAGAGCAACCCCAGTAATTGCCTGGCACCCCATATTACACTGCAGCCTTCCCTTACCTTGCAACATGCTTCCCAGTACCCATCTTTTAGGGCTCCCTTCAAGAATCGTTTTCATTATAAAGCCTGCTCTGTCCATTGCAGCCCTAGCCCTCACTTGTCTGACATCTCAGTCGTGTGCCAAAATATGACGTCATTCACCCTCAGCCCTGTCCCAGGTTGCCTGGTGTTAGTGAGGATCTTTTCATAGACATGCGCTTTCTTGCTACCAGGTGCTCCAGATAAGTACCTTGAGGGCAGGAAAAACATCTCAAGGGGTTCTTACCAATCTTGTGATTTCCAGGTATGGACGAGGGAGAGACATGGGAGGAAGAGTCCAAAGTAGCAGTTACTGATGTCATTTAAATGGTGTGGAGGGAGCTGGTCTCTGGGGTGATGGTTCTCAAGCTTTAGTGATCCTCAGACTCGCCTAGCAGATTTTGTAGGAAGCGCAGGTGCCCAGCCCTATTGCTTCAGGGTCTGCCAGGGATACTGATGCAGACCAAGATTGAAGAACAACTTTCCCCGGGGCCATGACTTTTAAAACCAGTTCCACAGACAGGAAATACCATATAAATTCTTTTTTTTAAAGTTTGTTTCTTTCTTTCTTTCTTCTCCTTTTCCCCCTACTCCACTTCGCTCCTCTCCCCTCCTCCCTCCCCCCTCCCTCCTCCTCCTCCTCCTTCAATTTTATTTATTTGACAGAAACAAAGCCAGAGAGGGAACACAAGCAGCAGGAGTGAGAGAGGGAGAAGCAGGCTTCCCGCAGAGCAGGCAGCCTGATGTGGGGCTCGATCCCAGGACTCTGGGATCATGACCGGAGCTGAAGGCAGAGTCTTAACCACTGAGCCACCCAGGCGCCGCTCCTCCTCCTCCTCCTTTTTTTTTTTTTTTTTTTTTTTTTTTAAAGATAAAGAAGTTTCCAAATGAATGGGGAGAAAATACAATTGAAATGCATTCTGAGAACATAGACACAGACACACACGAACCAATAACAATTGTAACTAACAGAAATACTCGTAAATGTCAAATGCAAAATTGGCTGTTTCATCTGAGCCTAGTAGGTTCAATTCATTTATAATTAATCCTAGGTTTATCTTCAGCTCTGGCCTGTTTGCATTTGACCTTCCTACCTGTCTTCAAGCTCTCTGCTGTTTCTGTAGCTTGGCTCGTTAACTTGGATTTTATGGTCCTGAGGAAGGAACTCTGACTACTTAGGTCAGGCTTCGCCCTCCTGGGCTCCCAGGACCCTGCCTTGCCTTGTCTTGCCTTCCACCTGCTGTCTGAACGCTTGTCTTGACATGTGGGACTGTCCTCTCACTCCACTGCTTTCTTCGGGGCATAAGAGGCAGAATTAAACATTTTTAAATAGTCTCATAATTCCTTACACTTATTTAAAAATCCAATGTATAAAGTAAACCAATACTGTATGGCTTATTCCGCCTCCCAATTGGCTTAAAATAGCCTTTTGATGTTGGAGACAAGATTAGAAAGTCATCCTCTGAAATGGAAAAAAAGAGGATGAGTTTAGAATACACATAACTAGCCCACTCTGAGTTTGTCAATGTATTTCCAGTGAGTTTAGACCAATTTGAAAATCTCCCACGTCTTCCTAAATTAAAATGTGATGTGAAGAAAAGTCGTATAATTAATTGTAACATGTTTAAGGCGATGTTGTCAAACAGGAGGTTGGGTACTGTCTTGAGTCCAGATAAAAAGGAACCCCAAATAAAACATTTTTCAGCACACACACCTGCTATTTCATCCCCTTTTGTAGGCATGTTCCTAGAATAGAGAAAGGATATATTCAAATAGAGCGTATGTTCTAGAACAGGACAACATTTCTAATAAAAAATTTCAAATATCACATTCTGTACTTGGCTTCTTAACCTGGCCCAGTGGGGTTTGTTGGTTGATATTTCATCTCAGATTTCTTGTTCCTTATGAGGATCTTCTGTTCTGAGATTGGCCTTTGAAACTAGTTTCAACTTAAGAAGTTGAATTTATAGAAACAGGGAGCAGAGTGGTGCTTTCCAGGGGCAGGGAGGTGGGGGAAACAGGGAGAGGTTGGTCAAAGGGTGTCCACTTCCATTGGAAGATGAAGTTCAGAGGACCTAAGATACAGTATGGCGACTGTAGTTGGTAATACTGTGCTGGGACTTGAAATTTGCTGTGTGAGTAGATCTTTAGCATTCTCACTGGGAAAAGGGAAAAAATAAAAAGGAACTATGTGAGGTGGTGGATGTGTTAATTAACTTGATTGTGAGAATCATTTCACTATGTATATGTATCAAATCATCATGTTGTACACTTTAAATATATTACAACTTTATTTGTTAATGGCACCTCAGTAAAGTTTGTGCCCTCAGAAACAGAGTGTCAGGATCTCTGAGGACCTTCAGCTCCCTTTGTCCTGTCCCTCACGCTCCTTATCTAGGCAAGTTGGGTCCTGGAACCAAGGAGGCCTGAGGCTACTGCAGGAGGACAGTGCCTGGGGCCGATGCAGGAAGGACGCAAGATGGCACCTCTTCAGTCCCTCACTTTGCTTTCACTTTATACAAGAAACAGCTGCTTCTTACAGATGTGTAATGTGATTGACTGAAACCAAAGTTCAGAACCAAAATGTCTATAAGACCGGAGGGGGGGGGGCTGATGGATGACAATTGGTAGAAGACGAGGGAGACTAGGGGATTCATCTTGAAGCTTTTTTGTGTGGTAAGTCCTGGCTTTACTTTGGATAGTCTGTGTGGGATCGCTTGAGGGTTGATGGAGACTTGGGGAGACTAAATTTCTTCTCTCAAGCCATTCCCTGATGGGATGCTGGTGCGAGCCGAAAGCGGCTGTTTTGAGTATGTCTGTAAGTGCAGCTAGGTCCTTGTATGAGCGGCGTGATGGCGTACTTGTGTTCTCAGAAACATGGCACAGCCAGAGTCTTGGTGCTTGCCTTCTGAGGAGTGGGGGCCTGGCTAGCAGGTCTAAAATCTCCCCAGCTGGAGAACTGAACAGGGGGGTTGGGAATCTGCACTCTGGGATGGGAGTGTGCTTAGCGATCAAGAGTGGATAAAATTCCATTAGAGGTAAATGTTGTCAGACAGCAGGCTGGAAAGATATATTTTAAGCTGAGAAATTACTTAATAAATTCAGACCAACACTCTGTGACATTTCCCACAAGACTTTAATGCTGTTTACAAATTCCAGAGAACACCCTGAGTCGTTTCTGGCATGGGCTTATGATTTATTTCAAAGGAAAATGGGACAGAGTGTGTGGGTTTGTGTTTAATGTGAAAAGGGATTTAGAGATGAAAAGTCAACTGGCATGAAAGATTGCAGGGCAAATGCAAAGTAGCAGAGCATGTGGGTGGCCTTGGAGCATGTAATAGGGTATTGAGAAAGGAAGGGGCCTCTCACCATTCCAGCGCTAACCAAATAGTTCCATTGGCCCAGGCCAATAATGCATTTAAAGAGGATGAGTTAGGAGGCAATGCTAGATCTAGGGTTTTTAAGCACTTTTGTCCCAAAGACTTCAACAGCAAGAACACACAGACCTTTTGCCCAAGGAGAGAGGCCAGTTAGAGTTCATTCTGCACAAAAGTCAACATTTAGAGGACATGCCCTTGATCTGCAGCAAGACAGACTTCAGTTAGACCAGAGGAAGGCATTCAGAAAGAAAACAAGACCTTGGACTAAGATCACAAAGGGAGATCTGGGAGCAAAGTCTTTATGCCTCATGCTCTTTGTTTCTTGGAAACAGAGGGATGGATTAGGTGGCTTTGTGGTTTAATCTCTGTGCAGTACAGAGATCCCATGGGGGTTGGGGAAGGGGATGGGTCCCTAGTTGGCTAGAGTGGTCCAGGTGATAGTGGGTTCAAGAACTAGGGGATGAGGGAGGCAGCAATGTCGGGCCAGACCAGCAGGGACAGGACGAAACGAAGACGGATCTTCTCTTTCCCTTTCTGTCTCTCTCCTTGTCCCCAGGAAGCTCCCAGTCCCATTCATCTTGCTTGCCATGGTGTATGTGGTTTGAATGGGAAATGAGGACAGTGACATTCCCCATCTCTCTTGGAAAAAAAAATGACATTCCATTTGGTTTTGGAAAATACACAATATTCCACTTATAAAATATTCAATCACTGTCATTAATCCTCCAGGCTGGTCTGGCCCTGTCCCACTTCAACTTCGGCTGCAGACTTTGGCTGTGGCCACAGGTCCAGGAGCCACTCAGGGTTCTCCTGTGTGGAAAACATAATTAGAGGAGTGAGTGTCCTCTGTTCTTTTGCGTCTGGGCCTGCGTCTGCCGGGGGCCGTCAGAGCAATCTCTAGGTTTAAAGGCAAAGGGCTCCAATGGACTCCTGGGCTCCTGTAACTGAAGATTTATAGAGGAGCCCTGGGACTCGACAAGTTAATTCCTCCTAATGCAACTGAGGGCACCAGCTCCAAAGGTTCTAGCCCACTCTCCAAAGCCCAGCTGCCCTAAGAGGGTGACAGTGCTCTGTCCTGTGCGGGCCTGGCTGTTTTTCTTTCTTCTTTTCCAAGCTTCTCTCCCTTCTTCCCCTTCTACTCTGGGTCTTTTCTTATTGTTTCTATTTATTTATTTACATATGTATGTATGTATGTATATATGTATTTACTTAACCATAGAATCCCAAAATGTCAGAGCTGGAAGAGGCTTTGGGAACCACCTCATCCAGTCCCTTTTGCGCCAGAGGAGAAAATTCAAGCCGAGAAAGGGGACGCGAGTAGATGTTTTCCCCAAAGTGGCAAAGAAACAACCGCCTTCTGGGGTTATGGGCTGGGGAGCACCTGCAGCAGTGCTGCCCCTGGCCTGGCCTCCTGGGGATTCTCCTGACAGGCTCCCTCTGAGATGTCAAACTGAGGCCCTGGGGCAGGGGCCAGGTGGCAGAGGATCATTCCGTTCTGGTTCCTGTGACAGTGTTTCCTGTGCCTCACTGTGCTCTCTGCTGAAGGCAGCTCACCTGCCCAAGCCTCATTTTCCTGCCCAGACCCTCAGTTCTCTGTGATTCCAGAGTTCTCTTGGCTTCAGCTCTCAGGCTGTCCCTAGGATACACCATCTAGGACCTACTCTAGGATCCTGCTCTCTACCCTGGGCTGAGGGCTCCGTGTAGCTGCCCCTGCCTCCCAGGCCTTGGGACACCTCTTCTCTCCACCTTCCCTCTACCTGCCAGAGCTCCAGATCGACTTGGATTTGGCATTTGGTGACCTTTCCTTGGAAGTTTTTGGGGAGGGAGCTTCAAGCTTTAAAAAGTAGGAAGAAGGGGATGCTACTCATCTCTGGGGGGTGGGTCCACCTGACTGTCCCCTGAGCCTAAGCCCTGAGCCCAAAGGAAAACCATGGCAATTCTTGCTGCTGTGTTCCATTTGCTGTTCCATTTGCATGTTCCATTTGCTGCTGGATAGGTTGTTTGGGCCCAGATTGGGAGGATTCTGTGGGTCACTGTCCTTAGCACTCGGCTGCTGGCACCAGACTCGTGCTGAGGGTGGGGATGTCTCTCATGGGGCAGGCTAGACAGACACCCTGATGCTCACCTTCTCCCCACTCCTTCAACTTCAGATCCATCCAAAGTCCACATAGGCCTAGTGATTGGGACCAGCCCCAAACCGCAGAGTTGCAGAGGCCTCAGGAGCCATCGATTGTTTCATGACTAGAATAAGGAAACTGAAGGGCAGGAAGGGGGAGTCACCCCAAGTCCTGCAGGTGGTTGGTGATAGGACCAGAGCACAAGCACAGGTGAAGGCCCTGCTATCCAGGATCTAAGGGGTCATTGCCAGTACTCCCTCCATGTTGTTTCCCAACATCTTTGTGAGGTCAGTTGAACAGGGTGATGGCCTCATTTTCCCGGGGGTTGAGAGTCCTGTCCAGTGCTCTGAGAGCAGACTTCTCCGTCCTTGCTTGGAGGGGTGCTGAAAGAGCCAGCAGATATTGACCTGGGCTGTAGACCAGCCTTGCCATACCTTTCCAGGGTAGCTCTATCTCTTTCTGTGTTTCTGGATCTCTGCTACCACAAGGGCAGAGTCAGAAGTAGACAGTGAGTTCATGGTTGCTGGAAATTACAAAGGCCTTTCATTTTTGAAGAGGAAAGTAGTCTTTTCTTTTGCATGCCTATAAAGTTACTTGGGAATGAGGGAGGGAAGGGGGTGGTATGGAGGGGAGAAGGGCCTGCCCCCAGATGTTCCTGATATTCATCTGGTTCTGTTTCTCTTCTGTTCCTTTTGGCATTGTAATTCCATGATTCTAAAATGAAACATTCTGTTTTCCAATAACCTCTCTAATGAAGGGGTTGACCTAAGGCCACAAGCAAAAAATAAATCAGAGAAACTGTTTGACTGTGCATCTGACACTAAGGTGGGAGGAGAGTGGCCAGAATCCGCGGTCCACCTGGGTCTGTTCAGATGAAACAGCCTTCCTGCCAGCAGGCTTCCCCCAAGGCCTGGTTGGCCAGTCCCCTGAGCATCACATGTCATTTAAAAACATTCCAACAAGAACAAAGCTAAAGCTAAATAAGCCATAGCAGCTAGGACATAGAGTCTTTGTTCTTGCAGAGAGATCATTGCCTGCTCTGGCTTTGTCCTAATACAGTGGGCAGCCGCCCCTCAAAACATTCCCCCTTCTCCAGGATGCCCTTAAATGATGAAGGGGGCAATTCATGTGATCCTGCTAACAAGGGCTTATGGATTGATGGGGTGAGGGCGAGCCAGACCTTCCACAACAAACATTTTCCTTCTGGAAGCAGCTCTTGTCCTAACATTGGCTCTGGGCTTCCTGCGATGCCTGTTCATAAATGATTCAGGTCCCACTTTTTGCAGAGCATTAAAGCTCTCTCTCTCTCCTTCCTTCACTACGGAGCCCAAACGGCGGCCCGGTGCTGGGATTTAATACCCAGTAAAGCTTTCAGTTTCAAGAATAATAAGCCAGCACCATAAACAGCACACAGATTCTACATTCAGCCAGAGATAGTTGTCAGCTTGGCCGGGGCTCCGGGGAGGTGGAGGAGGAGAGAATGTGGGGCTCTGGACCCATTTGGGGGCTTCTCGGGGAGGGTAGCATGCTCTTTTCATGAAGTCTTTGGTGGGAGGGTGACCTTGCATGGTTGCTGGGAAGCAGCTTCCTTAACTCTCTGAGAGCCTGGGGCCAGCTCATTTGATCACTTCTCAGGAAGGCCAGACACCTCCTCAGGACTGGTCGTTCCCAGGCCAGGCCACTGAGGACCTTTGGAAGCAGTGTGAGTTCTTCTAGGCCTGGACGGACTGGCCACCAGGAGGCTGCAATCCCTTTTCCCTGCTCGTCCCACTGTCCCTACAATCTTAGCCATCCCTCCTGGCCTAGCCCGGACTCTGGCTAAAGCTTTCTACAGCCCTCTGGCCCAGTTTCCTGAAGTCCGGTCACAGTCCATCTCTATAACCACTAATACTAATGGCGAGGATAAAGTGCCAGTAACCGCAGTCTGAGCGACCATTTACTAAGTGCCTGCTCTGGGCCAGGTTCCTTCCTGTGTGCTCTCTTGTGTGAACTCAGTCTATCCTCACAATACATGGCCTTATGAGGCAGGTCCCTGCCATGTCCCAAGTTTGCCGGTGAGGGAGTAGAGGCACTGTTCATTTTGGTTTTCTGTGTGTGTCCATCATCCCTACACTGAGCTCCTGAGGTAACGGGGTGTGTTCCTCAGCATGGACAGTGAGTGTTCAGGGCTCTGCTATAGGCAAGAGCTGCCTAAGCCTCCCAGCAGCAACGCGAGGTGGTCAGGGCTCCACCATTCCTTAAATGAGTTCAGAGAGGTTAAGTAACTCTCAGGCTGAGCTCAAGTCATACAGCTTATGAGTGCCCCAGCGGGACATAGACTAGGGGTGTTCTGTGTCTTCTATAACTGGGTGGTTGAATGCACGGGTCCGGCCACCGCTTAGCGGCTGGGAGACCTGGGTCTTAACCTTCCTGCCCTTCAGTCTCATTATCTGAGAAAGTGTAGGTAGAAGGACTGACTTTGAAAGTGGTGGGGAGGATCCAATGAGATGAATGAATGAGAGGAATTGGAACACACAGTAGGCACCCAGTAAGTACTGAGTGTTATCATCACGGCTCAACACAATGCAGGATGTAATGAGCCTCTATGATGTGTCTTCAGATCAGGTGCCATATTAAGCTGCTTCCCTGTTTTATTACTCGTCTGCATTCTCCACGGTGCCTTGAAAGGTGTTAAGCATAAAGGAGCTGATCACTAACACTTTATGGCTGATTTCTGTGATATAGGTTGGGGCAGGTTCCCAAAGAGCTCTTTTGCCTGTCAATGTGAATGTCTCCTTCTGTCAGTCTTTCTTTTCCTCTCTGCTGCACTGCACCTGATTTGGGAAGAGCCAGTGGCTGATGATGGGACAAAAACTTGCTTCAAGGACCAGGAGACCTGGGGGTCTGCTTTAGTTTCTACATTAACCTTGACTGGATGAGGTTACTTCTACCATTGGGCCCACAAGGTTGGCTCAGAGCCTATCTCAGGTCCTTTGCCTGCCTGGATTCTTAGGAGAGGTGAGGGGAAGACCTGGCAATCCTCCTGAACTTCTAGCAGTTGGATCTTAACTTTGGAACTTGGCTTCTATTTCAAATTGTTTTCAACTGAGAGGTAGAAGAAGCGACTATAAGAAGCTGCTCATTGTATGGGTCACGTCTCCGCTCCTAACCGTGGCCGCACCTATGCGGGCAGCACTCAGCACGCCCCCTTTCCTGTTGTAACCCCAGCTCAAGGAAGGATTCTGTGAATACGTGTGTGGACACATGTGTGGGGTCACTGCTTCTGGCTAGGTCTTGTTTCTGAGCTGACCGCTGACCTCTGGCTACACGACTGGAAGGAAAGAGACTACCAGTTTGTTCAGGGCTTCTTATTTAAACTTTGCAGAAATTGGCTGAAATGATCAGTTTGTTGGGCAGCCTTCCTGGGACCCTGCTCTGTGTGTGTGTGTGGGGGGGTGGTGGTGGTGGAGGGAGCCCTCAAACCCTATGCTTCCTCTCGGCAAATGGAGAAATGCAGCCTGGCTCAGGGCTGAAAGTTGGGTGGAAAAATCAGGGCCGAA
The DNA here is from genome assembly GCA_004023965.1 of Spilogale gracilis. NCBI lineage: Eukaryota > Metazoa > Chordata > Mammalia > Carnivora > Mephitidae > Spilogale > Spilogale gracilis. Next base: position 61,489 of record PITA01010504.1, read on the forward strand.
AGGGACATTGCTGCGGTGAGACGGAAGGAGGAGTGTCTCTGTCTTAGACAGCTGAGGCTTTCCCCTCAGCTGTGGTGCCGTGGAGAGGAAGCAGAGCTAGAGCAAAGCGCTCCAGGAATTAGTCGGGAGACCCTACAGGGGCCATTCTTACCCAGAAAGCAGGTGTGGGCATCGTATGACAAGAAAAGGGAAGGCATTCCAAGTCTTTCCTGGAAACTTGGGATACACTGAGTGATCTAATTTCTCCTTCAGTTCCCGTGGGAGTTACTGATTTTCAGTTCTTTCAGGGACCCTTCTTACAGAGAAAAGGTCTGCTTTCACTCTTTGAATTAGCTGCTACTAACTCCTAGTTGAAAAGAAAATGGATGTCCTTGGCCAAGAATCAGAGAAGAATGTGATGAAAGGGTGAAAAGGAACCTGGACCTTCTTAGCTCCTCAGCCTGGATGTGCACTTCCTTCTAAGAGTGTATATCCTGAAGAGCTACTGAGAAAGAATGCTTTTCAGAGTTGCCTTGTACTCGCTAGAAACACGGTAACCAGTTGGCAGGGCAAATTCCCATAGTAGCGGTCTGCATGGGGAGGGCTCTTCTTGGGATCATGATATTCTTTCAAATGCCTGGAGTCCATCTTGTCCCAGTAGGTAGGGTGTGGGCTGTGAGCCTTCCTTTCCCTTTGCAGGGATTCCAGAGCTGCAAAAGTTAGAGGGAGGACAGCAAAATCTGAGCAATTTGTGAATGGGCAAAGGGAGCCTGGGCTGGGGCCTCTAGAGCAGCAGACCTAGGGGTGCCTTCTGAGCCAACTGGATGAACGGTCAGCTCCAAGGACCGATTGCAGCCCTTACCTTCTCTGGGAGACCCTCCAGAAGCCCTCAGCCTTGGCTCCTCCCCCCCCCAACCCCCACAAACCCCATACATCCACACATTCCCTAGACCCAGCCCTTACCGTGTTATGTGGAAATGACTTGTTGACAATTTGTCTCCGTGTCTAGACTGAGGCATCCTTGGGGGACCCTGTCTCCCTTCCGTACTTCTGTGCCTGGCAGGTCTCAGGGGTGCGGTAAATGTTGCTCAGTTAATCAAACTAAGAGTACCCGCAGAGGCAGGGCACGCAAGCACTAGCTTCCTTCCTTCCTGCACCCCGTCAGAGTTGGCTTTTGACCCTGAACATGAAGATGGCTCACTTTATTTTTCTCTGTTTTTAAGATTTTGTTTATTTATTTGTTTTGAGAGGGAGAGGGAGAGAGAGAGAGAGAGCGTGTGAGCGTACAAGGACCGGAAGTGGCAGGCAGAGGAAGAGGGAGAAGCAGAGTCCCCGCTGAGCAGGGAGCAGGTTCAGTCCAAGGATGCTGCGATCATGACCTGGGCTGAAGGCAGCCAGCTGCTTAACTGCTTAACCGACTGGTCCACTCAGACATCCCAGATTGCTCACTTTGACAATGGGAACCTTTTCAGCAATGTGCCAGCTTCCCCCTGCCCCTCCCGGCCCCCTCAGTCTCCTGGCCTATGTTCAGGGAGCAGGGGCTGTTATGGTAGGAACTACCTGAGCTGAGCACACCTACACTCCATGTATAAATTCTAAAGCAGAGAGAGACAATTAGGGGGATCATCCACTCTGGGGAAGTTGCCCGTGCAGCCAACCTCCCCATTAATATGCATTGCCGAGAGTTGGCTATGACACCCCGTTCTTCAGCACCTCCTCCTCTTACTAACCCCAGCTTAGATGGAGCAAGGCAGAGCTACTGGGCTAAGAAATTTTCTCTCCTTCCTGCCAAGGAAGGAAGACACGAGCAGGAGCTCTTCCTTGGGGGCGAATTATTTAATCACTCGTCTTTCCCCTTAAATCAATGCAACTAATGAACATCTTTGCCTCTTCCTCCTTTCTCCTCTGCCCTCCCCCTCTCCCATCAGACTCTTATTATTCACAGTCATTTCCTCTTCTTGCTTTTGCCTGTGTCCTTAAAGACTAGAGCTGGTTCACATTGAGAGCCAGCCCTTCTTTCCCTCTTTTCCTTTTCCATCCCCCCATCCCAGTCTCCCCCACTTGGGGCACAATCAGCCTTTTCTGGGCCCATCCCAGTTTCTGAGGACTGAAAATGCCAGGACCTGCGGGTGTCACCTGAGGAAGAGCCCCTTGCACTGCCTCTGGGAGGGAGCAGTCAGAACCAGGAGGCGGGGCCGGGTAGAGGGAGAGGGGAAGAGCAGAGTCATTTGTCATGGCTAAATGGAAATTTATTGCTATAATCCCAGGGCTAGAGAAAAAGCATCAGCAAGCTGGCAAAGGGAACAGGAACTTTAACAATTGCTAGAAAAACAAGCTACATCCCCCAACCAATCCATTGGCTGGTGGTTCATATTTCCAAGGTATGGTGGCCCTGGGCCCCCTAGCAGCTCTGGGGCCTGGGTACCCGGAGGTCAGATGATCTGAAGAACCAGGCTCCCCCTGCCTTTGATAGCCCCGCAGGTGTTTGCGCTGGGCAGTTGCCGGCCAGGGGTCCAAACAGGAGTTCTTCTGCCTGCCTTGGTCCCTTTCTATATGGCTGGGGCCAACACTCCCGGTACACTGTGCTTACACTGAGCCCAGTCCACAAATCTGGTTTCCTGAGTGCCTAGCTCTTCCTTTGGTACTGTGGGTGAAGCAAAAGAGAATGGGTTGTCTCCGCACCTCGAACTACTTGTCATCTCGTGGGGGACAGAAGATCAGCACAATGAGTAGGGCTTTGTGTTGAGCATGCAAGACTAGGGAAGGGTGTGGGAGAAGAGAGAGAGAGGGCTCTGGGTGAGCTAGCCATCAAGCAGTCAACTCATATTCCTTAATCGGGTACAACAATTTACTAAGTGTACAAAACCTCATCTTTTGGCATTTTAACTCTTCCACCAATGTTTCTGTGGCGGGCAGTCATTCTTTCACAATATGAAAGGTGGGGCCATGAAGGCTGAGAAAATTCAAGCTATGACTTGACTTGGACACCAGTGTTCTGACTTCGGGTTCTCTACTCCTTAAAGAAGCGGGGGACACAGTTCGAGGTGAGTAGGAGTTAGCTTTAGTGCAGAGCAAAGGAAAGGAAAATCGAAGGAGGAGAAATAGGGTGAGCAGGTTGTATGCTTGGTATGTAGCGGAGGCTTTAGAGTGTTACAGGAATGAGTAAGCACACAAAGGCATTCAAGAATGCCCCAGGACCTGGGACCTGGAGGAGGTGGAGAGGGGAGAAGCAGAGTCATCTGTCATGGCTAAGTGGAAATCTAGTGCTACGGTGCCAGGGCTGGAGAAAGGCTTGGCTAGTGTGTAACACGTGTGTGGTGGAGCCATGAAGGAGAAGGGTGGATAAGCTGGGTGGGGGGGGGTGACTAGATTACAGATGGAGGGCTGGGGATGCAGGCAGAGGAATTGGGCTTGATGTGAGAGGCCCAGAGAAAGCCGCTGCATTCTGGAACAAGGGCATCTCCCTTGAAGGCAAGAGAGTTGTGCCTATCTCCGTATATTCCATGCCTCGAAGCATGGCCTGCCCAAGGGTATAGCCGCTGGAGGGCAGAGGCTTGAAGGGACTTACAAGACGACAGTTCTGGGCTCAGATGTGCAGCTTCTGGGTCCGGGACAGTTCTGAAAACCTCTCTGAACTTCCACTGCTCTACTCCCTCAGAGCTCAGCTGAGATGTTACTTCCCTGATACTCTGGGGAAGCCAGGCCCTCTGTCCGAACAACCTCTGTTTGTCCCTTGTGGCACTTGTCACAGTTATAATTAGTTGTCTAATATCCGTGGGTCCAGGACAGGAACTGTACCTGTCATGTTCAGTCTTGAATCCCTAACTCTGAGCGTGAAACTGGAAATAGTTCTTAAGAAATATTGGATTAATGAGTGAATGGATTTGTCAAATGGGGGTAGTAATATTAACTCACAGAGCAATTGGGGGGGTCAGATGTTGTCTCATAAATTCTTTGTAAAGCAGTAGATAAATGGGAGAGATTATTTTCACTGGGACCCGCATAAAGACTGTGCTGAGAGTTGGGGCGGGGAAAGACTCCAGTGTTAGTCATCCAGGGTGAGGCTGGGGAAGAGGGGTTGAGAATGGCAGGGATATATGGAATGAAGAATGACAAAGAACAGTGCTCCCCTCTCCATATATAGAATGAAGAAGAGAAAAGAAGTCTTAAAGTTTCCAGCCAGAAAGATCCAGGGAATGAAAAATGTCCCTTTGGGTGGGGTTCCTGGGTGGCTCAGTTGTTAAGCCTCTGCTTTCAGCTCAGGTCATGATCCCAGAGTCCCGGGATTGAGCCCTGCATCGAGCCCCGTATCGAGCCCTGCATCGAGCCAAGACTCAGGCTCCCTGCTCAGCAGGAAGCCTTTTTCTCCCTCTCTCACTCTCCCTGCTTGTGTTCCCTCTCTAGCTGTGTCTTTCTCTGTCCATACGTAAATAAAATCTTTAAAAAAAAATGTCCCCTGGGGCAATGGCAAGGTGGGCCAGGAGAGT
>PITA01010505.1:0-71538 GCA_004023965.1 Spilogale gracilis
AGCAACTTCTTTCAAGACACGTCTCCAAAGGCAAAGGAGACAAAAGCGAAAATGAACTTCTGGGACTTCATCAAAATAAAAAGCTTCTGTACAGCAAAGGAAACAACCAACAAAACAAAGAGGCAACCCACAGAATGGGAGAAGATATTTGCAAATGACACTACAGACAAAGGGCTGGTATCCAAGATCTATAAAGAACGACTCAAACTCAACACCCAAAAAGAAGATGAACACATCAAAAAATGGGCAAGAGACATGAAGAGGCACTTCTCCGTAGAAGATATACAAACGGCTAACAGACACATGAAAAAATGTTCAGCGTCAGCTATCAGGGAAATTCAAATCAAAACCACTCTAAGATACCACCTTACACCAGTCAGAATGGCCAAAATTAACAAGACAGAAAACAACAAGTGTTGGAGAGGCTGCGGAGAAAGGGGAATACTCTTACTCTGTTGGTGGGAATGTAAACTGGTGCAGCCGCTTTGGAAAACAGTGTGGAGATTCCTTAAAAAATTAAAGATAGAGCTACCCTATGACCCTGCAATTGCACTGCTGGGCATTTACCCCAAAGATACGGATGTAGTAAAAAGAAGGGCCATATGCACCCCAATGTTCATGCAGCAATGGCCACAATCGCCAAACTGTGGAAAGAGCCAAGGCGCCCATCAACAGATGAATGGATAAAGAAGATGTGGTACATATATGCAATGGAATACTATGCCTCCATCAGAAAGGACGAATATCCAACTTTTGTAGCAACATGGACCGGACTGGAAGAGATTATGCTGAGTGAAATAAGCCAAGAAGAGAAAGTCAAGTATCGCATGGTTTCACTTACTTGCGGTGCATGAGGGGTAACCTGGAGGACAGTGGGAGAAGGAAAGTAAATGGGAACTAGGGTAACCTAGGGAGGGAAATGAAACAACAGAGACTTTGGACACAGAAACAAATTGAGGGACTTGGAGGGAGGGGGGTGGAGGGATGGGAGAGCCTGGTGGTGGGTACTGGGGACACCTAGAGAGTGGAGCACTGGGTGTGGGGAATGGGGAATGAATCTTGGAACACTGGAAAAAAAAATTTTAGTAACAATAAAAAAAAAAAAAAAGAAAAGAAAGTAAAAGGACAAATAGATGTCAAAGAAAGCCAGGGTAGCAATACTCATTTCAGATAAAATAGACTTTAAAACAAACACTGTAACAAGACAAAAAAGGACACTATATAATCATAAAGGGGACACTCCAGTAAGATATAGCAATTTTTAATATATATTCTCCTACAGAGGAGCACCCAAATATATAAAGCAGTTAATAACAAACAAAGGAACTAATCTAAAGTCAAGAGCACATGGAACATTCCCCAGAACAGATCACATATCAGGCCACAAAGCCAGTCTCAATAAATTAAAAAAGATTAAAGTCATCCATATATCTTTTCTGACCACAATAATATGAAACTAGAAATCAACCACAAGAAAAATTCTGGGACGAAAACAAATCCATGGAGGTTAAATAACATGCTACTAAACAATGAATGGGTGAACCAGGAAATCAAAGAGAAAATAAAAAAATACATGGAGACAAATGAAAATGAAAATACAGTGGTCCAAATTCTTTGGATGCAGCAAAAATTGTTCTAAGTGGGAAGTTTATAGCAATATAGGCCTATCTCAAGAAACAAAAGTCTCAAATAAACAACCTAATTTTACACCTGAAAGTGCCAGAAAAAGAACATATAAAACCCAAAATGAAAAGGAAGAAAATAATGAAGATTAGGTCAGAAATAAAACAGAAACTAAAAACAAACAAACAACAACAACAAAAAAACAACAAACCACTAGAACAGATGAATCCAGGAGTTGATTCATTCAAAAGATCAACAAAGGGCCCCTGGGTGGCTCAGTGGGTTAAAGCCTCTGCCTTTGGCTCAGGTCATGACCTCAAGGTCCTGGGATGGAGGCCTGCATTGGGCTCTCTGCTCTGTGGGGAGCCTGCTTCCTCCTCTCTCTCTGCCTGCCTCTCTATCTGCTTGTGATCTCTCTTTCTCTGTCAAGTAAATAAATAAAATTAAAAAAAAAAAAAGATCAACAAAATTGACAAACCTTTAGCCAGACTCATTTTAAAAAGGATATAAACAAAATCAGATATAAAAAATAACAACCAATACTACAGAAAAAGAAAGGATTATAGAGATTATGAAAAATTATCTGCCAACAAAGCTGACAACTGCAAAGAAATGGATAAATTCCTAGATACCTGTAACCTCCCAAAACTGAACCAAGAAGAAATAGATTTGAAAACAGATGGCTTATCAACAAGGATATTGAATCATAATCAAAAAACTCCCAACAAAAGTCCAGAACCAGACAGCTTCACAGATTAATTCTACCTAACATTTAGAGAAGAGTTAAGAATTATTCTTTCAAAATATTCCAAAACATATAAAAGGAATGAAATCCAATGGTACAATAAAAAATCACTACAATCAAGTGGGATTTATTCCCTGGATGCCAGGGTAGTTCTGGCAACTCAATCAATGTAATGCATGACACAAAGAGAAAAGATAAAAAAAATAATCATTTCGATAGACGCAGAAAAAGCATTTGACAAAGTACATCTATACATGAGGAAAAACCCTCAACACAGTAGGTTTAGAGGATACATATCTCAACATAATGATGGTATATATGAAAAACCCACAGCTAACATCATAGTGGTGAAAAGCTGAGAGTTTTTTCCCCTAAGGCTAAGAACAAGACAAGAATGTCTATACTCTCATCACTTTTATTGAACATAGTATTGGAACTCCTGGTCACAGCAGTTAGAAAACAAAAAGAAATAAAATGTATCCAGATTGGTAAGAAAGAAGTAAAACTTTCAATATTTGCAGAAAACATGATCTATCTAGAAGACCCTAAATACTTCACCAAAAAATTACTAGAACTGATAAATGAACTCAGTAAGGTCACTGGATACAAAAATCAATGACAGAAATCTGTTGCATTTCTGTACATTAATAATGAAGTAGCAGAAAAAGAAATTAAGAAAACAGTCCCATTTATAATTACACCAAAAAGATAAAGTACTAGGAATAAACTTAACCAAGGAGGTGAAAGATTTGTACTCTGAAAACTGTAAAATACTGATGGAAGATTGAAGATAACAAAATAAATGGAAAGATATTCCATGGCTATAGATTAGAAAAATAAATACTGTTAAACTGTCTGTACTACACAGCACAATCTACAGATTTAATGCAATTCTTATCAATGTATGCAATGGCATTTTTTTTTAAAGATTTTATTTATTTATTTGACAGAGAGAAACACAGCGAGAGAGGGAACACAAGCAAGGGGAGTGAGAGAGGGAGAAAAAGGCTTCCCGCCAAGCAGGCAGCCCGATGTGGGGCTCGATCCCAGGTCTCCGGGATCATGACCTGAGCCGAAGGCAGTCGCTTAACCAACTGAGCCACCCAGGTGCCCCATGCAACGGCATTTTTCACAGAACCAGAACAATTCATATAGAACCACATAAGCCCCAAATAGTCAAAGCAATCTTAAAAAAAAAAAAAAAAGAGGTGGCACAATCCTGGATTTAAAAATATACTGCAGAGGTGTAGTAATCAAAATGGTACGGTACCAGCACAAAAACAGACACATAGATCAATGAAACAGAATGAAGATCCCAGAATGAGCCCACAATTACATGGTCAGTTGATCTTCAACAAAGATGGCAAGAATATGCAATGGGAAAAAGATGGTATCTTTAACAAACGGTGTTGGGAAAACTGGACAGCCACATGCAAAAGAATAAAACTGAACCATTTTCTTACACCATACACAAAAATATACTTCAAAGGGATAAAGGATCTCAATGTGAGACCTCAAATCATAAAACTCCTAGAAGAGAGCACAGGCAGTAATGTTTCTGACACTGGTCATAGTAACATTTTTATAGATGTATATCCTGAAGCAAGGAAAACAAAAGTGAAAATAAACTTACAGGACTACATCAAAATTAAAAGCTTCTGCACAGCAAAGGAAATAATCAACAAAACTAAAGACAACTGATTAAATGAGACAAGATATTTACAAATGATGTATTCAATAATGGGTTTGTATCCAAAATAAATGAAGAAGTTATACAATGCAACAGTCAAAAAACAAATAATCCAGGGCACCTGGGTGGCTCACTCATTAAGCGTTTGCTTTTGGCTCAAGTCATGATGCTGGAGTCCTGGGATCGAGCCTTGCATCAGGCTACCTGCCCAGCAGGAAGCCTGCTTCTCCTTCTCTCACTCCCCCTGCTTGTGGTTCCCTCTCTAGCTGTGTTTCTCTCTGTCAAATAAATAATAAAAATCTTTAAAAAAAACAACCAAAAAAATAATCCAGTTAAAATGGGCAGAAGACATAAATAGACATTTCTTCAGAGAAGACATCCAGGTGGCCAACAGACACATGAAAAGAGGCTCAACATCATTAATCATCAGTCATTTGAAATACAAATCAAAACCATAATGAGGTATCACCTCACACCCGTCAGAATGGCTAAAATAAAAAACCCAAGAAACAAGTGCTGGAGAGGATGTGGAGAAAAAGGAACCCTCTTGCCCTCTTGGTGGGAATACAAACTGGTACAGTCACTGTGGAAAACAGTTCCTCAAAAAATCAAAAATAGAAATTACCTTATGATCCAGTTATCCCACTATAGGGTATGTACCCAAAGAACATAGAAACACTGATTCAAAAAGGTATATGCACTCCTATGTTTACTGCAGCCTTATTTACAATAGCCAAACTATGGAAGCGGAAGCAGCTCAAGTGTCCTATTGATTGATGAATGGATAAAGACACAGAGACACACACACACACACACACACAGAGAGAGGAATATTATTCAGCCCTAAAAAGGAATGAAATCTTGCCATTTGCATCAACATGGATGGATCTAGAGGCTGTAATGCTAAGTGAAATAAGAGAAAAACAAATACCATATGATCTCACTCATATGTGGAATTTAAGAAGCAAAACAAATGAACAACAACAAAGAAAAGAGAGAAACGAAAAAATAGACTTTTAACTAAGGAGAACTGATGGTTACCAGAGGGAGGTGGGTGGGAGGATGGGTGAAACAGGTGAAGGGGATTTAGGGTTCATTTATCATGATGAACACGGAGTAATGTACATAGTTGATGAACACTATATTGTACACCTGAAACTAATACAACACTGTATGTTAACTATACTGGAATCAAAATAAAATTTAAAAATAAAAAGCAAATAAATAAATAATAAAGAATGGTAAAAAATTTAAAAAACTAGTATAATGTTATAAAATGTAAAATTTTTAAATACAGGTATAGACTAGAGTTGTGGTAGCAAATCTTGATAATACATGAAAAATGGACATGCTTTGGGATAAAAAGTAAGTTATTTGGAGGAAGTGGAAGCTCTGCCTTGCAATACTGCCTTTATGACTTAGTTCTTGAACAATGGCAAGTCATTTAATCTCTCTGAATATCAACTTCATGATCTTCAAAATGTAAACAGAAATATTACTTTGCAGGGTCATTAGAATTACAGATGATATATGCCTGTCCAATTAAAAGTGGTAAAAATTGTTACCAGCTATATAGCTGGATTTTTTATTCTCTGCATTTTATTCTCAATTCACTATAAACTGAGGGAAAAAAATCCTACAATTAAATTCATAAGGCATTAATATATGCATATTTATATAGATAGCTCTATCTATAATATTCAATATATACATTATACCTTTGTCTGGACTACATTTTTACTTCTTTGTTTTCCATGAAGAGAATCCTTGTTGCTTATGAGAACATTTGGCTTTTCTCAATGGATGCAGATTTAGGTCACAAATGTGGATGTAAAATACGAAGATATGGAAACTTGGCTGCAAAACACTCTTCTTACCCATTCTACAAACTGTGTAGGCAAAACAATCAACTATCACCAAAATATGGAACATTTTATGAGAAATTATTTTTTAATTATTTTAATGTAATTGAATGTGCACCTACATTACTTCCACAAGGCCATCGCAGTAGTAGCTTTGATCTCAATGTGCATTTTTCTATTCAAAAAATATATTACTAAACTACCCAAAACATCTTTTGCTAAATATTTATCATCCCAAGAAAAAAAATACATTAAACAGTATATTACTAGTGACAAAATGAGGAGGTAAAAAAGAAATACTAGTTTTCTCAAGAACATGAAACAAGTTAAAGAGATATGCATGTGAGCTCAGCAAATTATTATCATTTCCAATCAGCAAAATTATAGCTGACATGATAAAAGCTGATATTTTCCAAATGCACTGATACAATTAATAAGAATATGTAAGGCAAGTTCATACTAACTGCTTACTATGAGTTCTAGGCACTTGGATAAAACAGTAAACAAAAATCCTTGCCCTTATGAAGCTTTCATGGGGAGACAGATAACAATAAATGCTATAAATAAGTAAACTGTATGGTAATAAATTTACAGAAAAAAACAACTCAGTAGTATAGAAGGGGATCAGAAGAACCAGAGAGAGAAAAGAAGCTGGAGAATCTATAGCATCAGATAGTTAATATGGTCACTGCCCTAGAGGTGCACTACTATTATAGGTGCAGATAAATGAGATTTGTCTTAAGAGCATTTCCCAGTTCTTACAATTCCTAGGATTTTGTAACCTGTGTTATAATTGTTAATAAAAAAGAAATTCAAACATTTTTGTAGGACATGCTTGTTTTTGCCTCTCCCTCACCTAGCACACTGCCCGGCACAAACCAGGTGCTCAAAGATTATGTGGTGGATAACTCATTCTAAGCCAATTAACAAACAGTTTATCAGAATGGTACCAATCCAAAATCTAATTCAAGGGTCGGCAAACCTTGTCTTACAGGGCAAGACAGGAAATATTTTTATCTTGTGGGTCTATGCAATAATAGGTGTGGCTATGTTCCAATAAAATCTTATTTACAAAAATAGGCAGAGAGCACAAAAGTTTTCTAATCTCTGCTTAGCTTATTCTGTATCTATCTAATTGCTTTAAGTCTTCTGTTAAATTTTCCTAGATAAATAAAAGCAAATTTATTATTTACTTGTTAATGCTCACCTTTGCAATTCTAATCAACTAAATCAAATAAACAAAACATAACTTCAACAACAATAACATACACAAACTCCAGTTCTCCTTCCTTCTCTTCTTTCCCTTTTTTCCTTTCTCCCTTTTTGCTTTTTAAGTGAAAATCGATAACTTCACTTAAGCTGTGAATAAAGCTACTACACTGCCTGATGGTACACCATAGTTTTTATGAGAAGACATACACAGAGGTCTACTAGTCATCTGATAATGCAAATGTCAGAGACTGAATTCAAATTTATAAATACAAAGCAAAAGCCGATCAAAATATTAAATATACAACCAATTCAAAGACATTAAGTCTAACACAGAATTTAAGAATTTATTTAGTTTAGTGGTTTAAAGTATGAGTTCTGACATTAAACTGCCTGGATTTGTTAAACCACAGACTCCACTGAATTATGCCATTTACTAAATCTTTTTAAGTAACAGTTCCTCAGTGATAATGACCTATGACTACGTCACAGGATACTACTTTTAATAAAATATGAACCTTCTACTTGGCCTTTGAAAAAACACACCTATATTTCACCAAGAGGAAACAAGTACATCATTAAGCCTGAAAATAGGGAGTTAATGAAGAACTCCTAAATATCCAAAAGTATCCTAAATGTGCTTCTCAAGCATTAATAATCAATTTTCTTCACCTCTCTACTTCAATAAACTACACTATCTCTTGTTGTTTTTTTTTAATCTTATTACAGCCAATACTTTTTTGGGTACTTCAATTAAAAATAAAAATAAAAGAAGCTTCAGAATCAAGGTTTCCAAAAGACACTAGGGGTTATAATTGGCTTAGCATTTTTTCCATAACAAAACATACTTCTGAATAAGTCTGTCATCAAACATGTAATGTTCAGGCCATAGATTTTACTGGCTCAATAGATTGAAAAGCTGCTAAAAGGTAGATAATATTACTTGATATGCAACACAATAATCCAAAGCACTTGTCTGGTTCACCTGCACTGTCCCTTCCAGGACACAGAAGTATATGCTAAAAGGTAGATAATATTACTTGATATGCAACACAATAATCCAAAGCACTTGTCTGGTTCACCTGCACTGTCCCTTCCAGGACACAGAAGTATAATCTAGCACAGGAAGGAAGGAAGGCAGGGAGGGGATAAAAGCATATTTTCATAATTTTAGCTATACTTTATTATAATAAGAACCAGACTGGAAACTGCCCTTAACATATGCATAAGAAACTGACTTTTGTTACTGAATAACTTCTCTAAAAGGTTTATTTGTAAAATCTCCAGTTTGCCAGCCAAATTCTCTAAGAATCTTTCTAGCACTAAAATTCTACCTCCTTCTGCACTGAAAGCTGGGTAGCAATGTTTAAAAGCAAAAATCTTTGCTAGGGTAGTTCTGAGTCTACAAAGGCAGTGACAAAGAGAGGTCTGCATAAATGGGTTATCAAAAGATAAGCCCATGGTCCTGGGATCAAGCCCCACATCAGGCTCCTAGTTCAGTAAGGAGCCTACTTCTCCCTCTCCTACTCCTTCTACTTGTGTTTCCTCTCTCACTGTATCTCTCTCTGTCCAATAAATAAATAAAATTAAAAAATATATATTTTTAAAAAAAGATAAGCAAAGGCTGGGAAAGAGCTGAGATGCAAAATGCTTTACCTCCAAGTGAAGAAAAACTGTTGCTGAAAGCAGAGCTGACATTTTCCTTTGCATTTGTGATTAACAAGGTTTTTTTCCAAGTATGTTTAATGGTCAGTTTATTGAGGTATGCTTTACATACAGTAAAATTCAACGTGTTTAGTTTTATAGTTAGAAGGGTTCTGACAAACATATATAGTCCTATAATCACTACCACAACAAAAATGTAGAATATTTCCATTATCCCCAAAAGTTTCCTCATGGCACTTTGTGGCCAATCCCTTCTCCTCAACTCCCAGATTTGATTTCTGTCCCTGTGGCCCTGCCTTTTCCAGACTGTCATGTGAACAGAATCAGTCAGTATATTCTGTAATCTTTTGTGTTTGGCTTCTTTTACCTGGCATAATTCTTTTTAAAATTCTTCCATCTTATTCCATGTATTAGAAATGTGTTTCTTTTTTTATGGCTAAGTGGTACTTCACTGTATAAACATAGCATAATTTCTTTATCCATTCATCAGCTGATAGATATCTGGGGCTGTTTAGTGATTATGAATAAACCTGCTATGAACACTTATTTAGAGGTCTTTGTGTAGACAAATGTTTTCATTTCTTTTGGATAAATACCTAGGAGTAGAACTGCTACATACTAATGTAAATGTATATTTAACTATATAGGAAATTTTTTATTAAAAAAGATTGATAATTTCACTTAAATTTGAAAAAAAGTTACTACACTAGGTGATGGTATATATAGTTTTTACAAGACAGAACATATACAGCACTATTAATATTACACAATTTATTGAGCTAAGGAATACACTGGTGTTGTGTAAAAACATATGCTTATATTTGACTAGAGTCAATTAGAGATCATAAGCAAATCACTCAGCGCACACTGGATGCCTAGTTTATACCTAATGACTGCTAGTTCCCTCTCCACTATTCAACTTTCCCTTTTGACAATGTTCCTACCTTACCCCAACCCAAACTTATACAAACCTACGCTTAATATTAAATCACTATTTGTTCAATAAATTATATACAGCAGGACACACGCACAAATTTCAACTATTATTTTTTAAAGCAACTCACCCACTGGATGGAGGAGGGGAAGTCTCTAAAGGCAGCAGATGCTGTATTCAGAAAACATTTCAGGTAAGTTATCACCACCTTGTGTCCAAACAGAGTAACTGCAATACGAAATTCACTGACACCAAGATAAAGATCAGATCCAAGATCCAGTTTTTCCAAATCTATGGTAAATGTATATGCCAGTATAATACTGCGAACAAGGTTTAGACTGTGCATAATTTATGATAATAATACTTCAAAATTTGCCTGTATTTCATATGAGATCATACATATCCTAAAGAAAGGAACTGAGTCTTATTTATTACGTACCCCTCTGATACCTTTGCACAGCCCTTCCAAAGTGTGCACGCACACACACATACACACACTGAATAGAATGAAAGGCAGGTTATTGTTAATACTCACTATGCACTTTAAAAATAATCATCAAATCACCCTTCTATAAATGACTTTAAAACATTCAATACGGGGCTTCAGATTTAGTTCTCAGCGACACTGAACATCGAATATGAGATCCCAGGGGCACTAAGCATACACGGGAAGAAGCTTTTTCAAATTTAAAAGTGACTCAACTTTAAATAATTGTATGTTTAGACATTTCTACTCAACTCAAAATTATTTTTACATTCACTTGAAGTTTTAAAAAAACAGCATATTAAATAGACCAAAACATTACAGATATTGTAAAACTGATCAAACATCTGTGAAAGGAGAAAATATGCAGCTCAACAAGTTTTTCTTTTTCTAAAGTAATAAATTTTCAGTGAAAAAGTTAAGGTGTTCTTCAACTGTCAACCAAAAGTTTTATTACACAACAACAGCCTTAAGGCTGATTTATGGCTTTCCCCCTTTTCTGACAATCAAGTGGTTAAAAAGAAAAGTCATTTTTGCACACCTGGATAATATTTGCTTGCTTTTGTAACATATTTGGAGAAAAGAATTTTTCAGCAACATGAAGTTTGGAGAGGTGACACCTGAAAAAGCCTAAAAAAACCCAACATAACTTGGAAATCTGTTTGGTAAATTACATGCTTTTATATAGCACTTGGAAAATCTATTACCTATCTCTAACTCACAACATAAGAGAATTTGGCGACATTAATGACATATCCCCGATTATCTAGTACATTTTTTACAGGTACAAAAATAGAGGTCCAGCGAGGCTAAATAATGTCAAAGGATATATAGTTTGTTAGCAACAGAGCTAGAATGAGAAACAAAGATCCCCAAATCTGTGTCTGTCTGCCTCATTTCTCCCATTGCTCATTTCTTACTATCCATTTCAGGTCTATCATATTCTACATAAAACATTCTAGTCCCTATCATCTTTGCCATCCATTGCATGTGCCAATCTCCTTTCCTTCTAGCCTCATTTCTACAGTTAAACTGCTTATATGATGCAGAAGCCCCTCTCCAGTGCTATGCATAATCCAAAAACTCATCAGAAATGCTTAAGTTTGGGAAGGCCTGTGCTCCAAACACTATAAACAAAATGTTCAAAGAAGAAAATTACAGAACTCCTCATACAATACCTGTAGTATATCAAATTCATGAGACTGCAGCTATAAAAGTAGAAGTGATGAGGACATTAATTACATATTTCAGCACTGTTTTAAACCTAAAAATACTTTTTTGGGCGCCTGGGTGGCTCAGTGGGTTAAAGCCTCTGTCTTCGGCTTAGGTCATGATCTCAGGGTCCTGGGATGGAGGCCCGCATCGGGCTCTTTGCTCGGCAGGGAGCCTGCTTCTTCCTCTCTCTCTACCTGCCTCTCTGTCTACTTGTGATCTCTCTCTCTCTGTCAAATAAATAAATAAAATAATCTTTAAAAAAAAGTTAAAAATACTTTTAAATAATTTCATGGAATGTAAGTCTTATCTTGTCTATTTCCATTGGAGAAAACAGAAAGCATCTCAGAGTATGTATTCTTAAGGTAAACCAGGTGAATTTTGCTTTCTTAAATTATATAGGTTCAACTATTTTTCAAAAAGCCAGAAAGCTACAGAAATTCTTCTTGATAATTAAGATATATAATGCCTCTGTTATTAATACATACAAGACACACATAGGGAAAGGCAGAAACAGAATCCCACACTTGAAAAATCAGAAAAATCAGATCTAATATGATGAATTTAGCAAGAATTAATTCCTCTACTTCTAAGGCCTAAAGCCCTAGCAGCTGGTTAGCAGAAACTATTGGGAAACCACTTGGACTTAAGGAAAAACAAATCTCTGGGAAGCATATGAAAAGTAGGAAAAGCTCAGAGGAGCTGAACTTGAGGGAAGACCTCTAGATCTGATTGCACTGTGGCTCAACTTCTAAGACTTAAATCAAATTAATAACACAAGCCCTAGGCAGGGAAGCTATAACTTAGCAGAAGACTCTGAGGAAAGACTTGGGCTTCTTGGTTTTGTTTTTGTTTTATTCTTGATGACTTTAAATTCAACAGCAGCCCACAGTGTGATTCAGCCGGCAAATAATCTAACACAATCCTGGAATGCATTTAACAGAAGACATGGTATTCAGACTAAAGGCATTAAGTGTCTCATTAAACTCTGTACTGATCAGACTACAACCTATCACAGTATATTCATCTGTGGATACCATAATTTCAGAGAGAAAGGAACAAATAGACAACAGTTCAGAGGCGGGGGGGAGGGGGGGCACGGATAAGAATGCCAAAGACGAAATTAAGCAAAATGTCAAGACTGGAGAAGTGAAGACTAGTTGATGAGACTGAATGTGAAGATAAGACACCTAATAGTTTTCAGAAATAAAGAAGAACCACATTAGAAGAAGAACTAAAGGAGCGCCTGGGTGGCTCAGTCATTAAGCATTTGCCTTCAGCTCAGCAGTCATGATCCCGGAGTTCTGGGGTGAGCTTTGCATTGGGCTCCCTGCTCGGTGGGAAGCCTGCTTCTCCCTCTCTCACTCCTTCTGCTTGTGTCCCTTGTATAGCTGTGTTCCTGTCAAATAAACACATAAAGTCTCAAAAAAAAAAAAAGAAGAAGAAGAAGAAGGAGGATTAAAAACTGTATTCTGGCTGGTATGTTGAAACTTCAGGGAGACACACAGCATTTGGCTCAGTAGAACAACAAAATTCCTAAAAACAGTCTGAGAGAAAGATGGAGTGGTCTATTCCATGAGATTAATAATCTCGTCCCTCCCTTCAGTTTGGAGAGTAAGCAAAGGATGGAGAAGTGATGGGTAGAAATTTTACAATGCGGGGGGGGGGGTGGGGGGGGTGGGTTGGGAATTACTAACTAGACTATCAAAGCCTTCCAAGTTCTCTGCAATCTTGGAAAAATGCATTTCTTTCACAACTTGTGTGTCAAAGGCAATACATACTGTGTTATTTATTCTTTCTCTAATAGAAGATTAAATGTATTCCTATTTGTATACTGAAATAAAATATTATTCACCAAACATCTAAACACAGAACCTTAATTTCTCAAAATTTAAATATCTCAGCCTGAAAATTCCTACAATAATACTAAAAAGGTTATTTAAGTCACAGTTATAAAACTAAAAACCAATGAAACTTTAAGATGCAAGTGCCATGAAGAAATACATTATTCATACAGTTTAAAAAACTGCATTTCTAGATTTATGGATCTTGGTGAGAAATTGAACTGAAAAGAATAAATATTTAGTCAAAAAAACAATTTTAAAAGGTTAAATATTAAAAGAACTTTTGAGAGGGAAAGTACGTGAAAGAACGAGAAGTTAATACAAACTTCCTATTATTTATTTTAAGCCATTAATGCAATATATATTTTTTAAAGACTTTATTTATTATTTATTTAAGAGAGAGAGGGAGAGAGAAAGAATGAGCAGGAACAGGGAAAGGAAGAAACAGGCTCCCAGCTGCGAGCAAGCCTGACGCAGGGACCAATCCCAGGTCCCTGGGATCATGACCTGAGCCAAAGGCAGATGCTCAACGGACTGAGACACCCAGGCACTCCAGAAAATTAATGCAATATATTTAAACAATCTTCAGAAAAACATTGTGGCTCATGTATGGACAACGCACATTAAGGGACATTATTAAACTTCTAAAAGCCTACAAGGATATATCATTAGTCAGTAAACATGTTCTCTAAAGATCCAAATGGTAAATAGTTTAGGCTTTATGGGCCATAAATACTGTATGATACTGTAACTACTACAGTAGTACAAATGAAGTCATAGACAATACACTAACAAATTAGGGTGACTGTGTTCCAATAGAGTTTTAGTTATTGAAATTTGAATTTCATCTCATTTTTACATCTCCAAAATTATATTTCTTTTTCATGTTTTTCAACAATATAAATATATAAAACCATTCTTAGATCATGAGAAGTACAAAAGCAAGTGCTGGCCAGTTTGCTGACTGCTGGGATAAACAGCCTTTACCTAATTAGCATCTAAGTGAGGTATGATTCATACATACAACTTCTAACCCACTTCTCTTGTCATTTCTCCCAATGGTCCATCCCCAAAGCTGAAACCCTTATAGCTGCTACCATAATAGATATGGTGAAAACCCTTAGAGCTCTAAAAAAAACAAACAAAACAAACACATAAACACCTATCGATAATGATAAAACCACTTCTGAGAGTCCTGAAAAATGAAGGTAAAGCTGAAATTGGAAGATGAACTTGGGGGAGGGCCTCCCAGGCCTGACCACATTGCAGCTCACTTTATAATCCCCCAAGACTCTCCAAATCTTTTTTTTTTAAGATTTTACTTATTTATTTGACAGAGAGAAACACAGCTAGAGAGGGAACACAAGCTGAGAGGATGAGAGAGGGAGAAGCAGGCCTCCTGCCGAGCAGGGAGCCCATTGCAGGGCTTGATCCTGGGACTCCAGGATCATGACCTGAGCTGAAGGCAGATGCTCAACGACTGAGCCACCCAGGCGCCCCTCCAAATCATTTTGATAAACAATATTAAGGATTAGTAAACATCTTTTCCTAAAATACAAGGAAGTAAAGAATTATAATTTATTTAAAATTTTAATGTCTGTTACGTCAAGCAGCTTGTTCTTTAGTTCCAACTGAGCTGAGAACAGCAATACTAAAAGAACGGCACTTACAACTAGGAAAGGTAAGGAGAAAAGTCATCCACAAACATATCTGTACTCTTTCTTCTAAGGGCTTTTTGGAACCCAATTCACTTGGAAATTGGGAGACATATATTTTGCTTCTCATTTGCCAACATTTCTAAACATGCTAATTAAGTTTTTCAAATATTACAAAGATATCCATAAAACCAACTTTTAATTTGCAATACTTGAGAAATAAAAATGTTATGTCATATTTAATTCATCAAGCACATTTCCTCTTCTAGAAAAACTGGAAGGGAAATTAATGCCAGTTTATCATATCATGAGTTAAACATACTAAGTTAGAAAATTATTCTGAACCATGAATTATTCAATATTTCTATATAACTTCCGAATTTTTCCTCAACTGAACAATCTTTTCCACAGATGACAAAGAGCAGAATTTTCAAAATTCTACAAACTTACTATTATAAGAAAACAAGTTTTATAGGCTATATACTTTAGAGTAGTAATAATTACTACTAGGCATCAGTATTAAAAGTAATCAAAGGACTAAATTTAAAAATATTCATAAAACTATTTTGAGGGTTTTTTTAATGTCTGACAAAGAAGACATGACTATTTCTTAACATTCAACATAAATACATGAAATGCCTTGGATTGAACATTATATTCTTCTAAAGGGACCACATAAACAACAGCCTAACAAAGAACAATATAAACTCCTACAGTTTGGGCTCTTTGTTATTTGGCCATCAATAAAAATTCAGTTCTTTCCTATTCTAAAGTCTCCCAGTTCTAACGAAATTCAGACCATTATCCATCTAAACTAAAGACAACAATGTCAACTAGACATTATACAATGTCATTAATCTTTCTCTATCCTTCAAATCCTGTCATTCTTATGCAAAATGGACACTTGGGGATATGACTTCCCTCACTTATCAGCTGGAGGAGAAACTAAGGCATAAAAGTCTATGGAGACATCAGGATACCACAAGGAACCACAAGCAATCACTTTACTTAGCTTAGTGTGCTATAACACAGTTAATATATTTGACATGTAAATATGACAAAGCAGGAAATAGAAGAATGTGATTATTGAGCTGTGTGTCTTGCTTCCTCTGCTGAATCACCAGAATCCCCAAGAAACTCCAGCTTTAGTTTCCCCAAACTACATGAAATTGAAATACTGTCCATAAAAGACATTAAATACACACAACATACGGGTCACACAATGATGTCAATTTCACGCCGTGGGCAGTCCAAAAATTCTCACCCTTTTGACATACTAACTTAAGGTCACCATGACATAGAGGTTATGGCTTAACAGACAACAAGATGGTAAAGTATGATAGCTAATTTACAAGGCCAAACACCTTAATTAAATTTAGCCAAAGTTAGACCAAATATATTATTTCTTTGACACTAGAACAGTCTTTTTTTTTAATTCTAGTTTTAAGCTAAAAAACTCTACCTTTTAGCAGCACATGAAATTTACTTTAATTTTTCTGTCGCCCATACTCTTCCTCTTACAGTTTCCTCCAGACAAGGCAGGTGATGTAAACTGTCTATTCATTTCATAACAGGAAGTTTTTTCATTTTTATATTGTCTCTTAAGACTGTTTTATTTCTACCAGGACCTTCAAGCACATTTTGAATGAATACCATGTTATAACTGCATCCACACTGAAACTTTTTTTTTATAGTACTATTAAATGATATAAAAATAATAATCTAAAATAGTTCTTCAGAGAAAAATTTGCAAAGAAAAATGACTTTTGATATAGTATGTAGCATGACTAGTAACAAAAGTAGAATTAAGAAAAAATCCATATTCCACACAAATCTGGAATTCTACCTGAAATATAAAAGAATTAAAATATTCTTTTTACAAAAATCACTGATTACTTAAAGTGGGTTTGTTTTTTTGCACAATGACAGAATACAATATGCAACACCTTTAGACCCTAGTGCAATACACTAAATTCAAAGTTGTACTTGAAAGCATAACACATCATTTGATGATCTTGAAACTATTCTTATACCACTCAAAAATGTTTTTCCCACTTACCAATTTTATGTTTTGCTTCCAGGAATAATTTTATTATTTAATCCTTTACAAATTAAACATTATAAATTTTGAAAAAATTGAATACTAAATTAAAAACACTTAGATCCCGGGGCGCCTGGGTGGCTCAGTTGGTTAAGCGACTGCCTTCGGCTCAGGTCATGATCCCGGACCCCCGGGATCGAGCCCCGCATCGGGCCCCCTGCTCGGCGGGAAGCCTGCTTCTCCCTCTCTCGCTCCCCCTGCTTGTGTTCCCTCTCTGGCTGTGTTTCTCTCTGTCAAATAAATAAAATCTTTAAAAAAAAAAAAAAAAAAAAAAAAAAAAAAACACTTAGATCCCCCTGACCTAGTGGAAATTAGTCTTTGTATCTAGTTAGCAAATACTTCTGAATCTTAGCTTATCCAAAATTAGTTGGCTAAAAAAAGGTGGATTTCTAATATTCAAAAACTAATCAAAGCATGTATGTAATTCCATATATATGTATACATACAAAGATACAAGCATACATAAAAGTACACATATATACATGCTACATGTTTGTATTGTTTATACTTCTCTCTGAAGCATCTTAAAGAGCTCAGTAAATCAAGGTGTTAACAGTGTGAATTAATATTGATACTTAAAACATTTATTTTGCACAATTACATATTTTTAGAACCAGTGAATTCAAGCACATTTTGAATGAATACCATGTTATAACTGCATACACACTGAAACTTTTTTTTATAGTACTATTAAATGATATAAAAATAATAATCTAAAATAGTTCTTATATACATACTACATGTTTGTAACATTTTATAAATAGTTCTTATATACATACTACATGTTTGTAACATTTTATAAAAGATAAAAAAAATGGTTAGAAGTTAGCAAGGTATTTCCCAAACTTCAATTTCTGAAACTCTGTGATGTTGAAGACTCATTTACAAGTTGCTGTTAATGAAATACAGCATAGGCCTACCTAAGGCAAATATTATCACCAGGCAAGAAACACGAAAACAATGCAAAATCCTTGAATTGGAAAAAAAAAGAAAAACCACTTCCATCCCTTCAATCTCCTGTCTTTGGAGACAACTTCTGCTCAAAATCCAGTATTTTCTCCAAGAGATCCAAGATATCCACAGACTAAACTACCCTAAAGAGAATGGAAATTCTCCACCATCACCTTGGGAGTTTTTGACTTTAGAAAGCTGAGTTTTAAAAGAGGCCCCAGACCTTACAGTGGCCCAAGAATAACTTCTAATGTCTAGGTTTATCTTTAAAATTTCTGAAGGTCTTGGGGAGCCTGGGTGGCTCAGTTGGTTGAGCGACTGCCCTTGGCTCAGGTCATGATCCCAGAGACCTGGATGAAGCTCTGCATCGGGCTCCCTGCTCGGCGGGAAGCCTGCTTCTCCCTCTCTCACTCCCCCTGCTTGTGTTCCCTCTCTCGCTGTGTTTCTCTGTCAAATAAATAAATAAAATCTTAAAAAAAAAAAAAAATTCTGAAGGTCTTTTGTACTAGGTGTTGATAAAAAAATAGGATAAATTAGATCTACTGTAAAACACAACAGTTAGGATTCAATTTAGGTCTTACAGGGGAAAGTAGGTGCTACTGTGAGGGGTTTTTGCAAATATAATTAATTAAGGTCCTGAATAGGCTGACTTGAAGGTGGAGAGATTTTCCTTTGTTGGGCCTAACCTGATCAGATGAGACTAAAAGACACTGGGCTTGTCCTTGCAATAGAAGTTTAAAGCATAAGAGGAATAAAATATGATGGCAATTCTCACTGCTGTCTTTGAAGATGGAAGAGGCTACGTGGGTGGTCTCTAGGAAAGACAGTAGCTACCAGCTGACAGCCAGTAAGGAAATTTAGTCCTTAGGCCTTATAATCACAAGAAATGAATTCTGTCCCAATCATGTGAGATTAGAAAAGGAGTACCAGCTCCTGACAATGATACAGTCCTGCTAACACTTTGTTTTCAGCCTGTAGTAAGCCTCTGGAACAGACAACTCTGTCGTGCCTTTCCCAGATTTTGACCTACTTACAGAAATACTAATAATACATGGGTGTTGTATAAAACTGCTAAATTCGAGGTAATCTATAACACAGCAAGAGAAAACTAATACAAGTACCAATCAGGCTGAATCATATAACTTGATTTAGATGAACCCAGAGAAATTTACTGTAAACCCAAAAGTCCTATAAAGTGCTTAGAACACACCCATCCTCTTATAAAATCCTATATCAGAAAAGGAACAATTTATTAAAGTCCAAAGCTTTCTCACCTATATTTGACCCAAAGGTCTCATAACAAAATACCTAACAGAACAAAAGAAAAGCTTCCCATATAAAAGCTCCTTTCATATCTTTTTAAAGGATCATTTTTTTCTAAATCCCATTTTAAAAACTGAAAGTCTGTGTATATGTACACAGGGAAGGAGGGAGTGGCTCATAAGGTCATACATACGAAGCAATAATATGAAGAGAAAAAAGAAAAATTGGTTCATGTTACAGGAGAAAATTTTTACTCTTAATTTAAACCCTTGCAAAGAAATTATACATTAAGTATAAATTAGGTATTTAAAATTTAGTGAATTCACTTTATTAAACTATGACTCAGGGAGAAAAAGTGGTAGCAATACTTTAAAAGGGTTAATTGTGCAACTGTATAGTTTAGTTTAATGCTATAGCCTAAGTAATTTCTTAGCTGAAATCCATTGTCATTCTTAGTCTCATCACTATGAAAGCAACTGCAGGCAAAGAATTCTAAAAAGTTGTTAATAACAACTTCAGTCTAACTTGTCTTAAATAGCCAAAAAATTACCTTTATATGAATGAAAATGTTAAAAATAATTTATTATTTATAATTTATTTTTATAATTATACATAATTATAATTTATTATTATAAATAAAAATTCTCAAAAATAAATCAGATGACAGAAACAAACAAAGAATTTCAGAATTTCAATTCTCTGAAAGTATGATGCAACAACAGGGGGAAATTCAAGGAGTTACAAAATAGTTTCATTAATACCGAACCATAAAGCAATAAAAACATTCTTAGAAGCTTTACTCTGTTCTTTTCATTTCCTTTAGTTTAAGATTTTTGGGATCTTCTAAATGAAAAACTGATTACAAATTAATTTCGTAGGAAAAAATACCTAACATAATCAAATGATTTTACCACACTTGCACTGTTTTCTTTCTTACCTTGTCTATCCTATCTGGGCGGTTAGTAGCTGCCAAAATCGTCACGTCCTTTAACTGTTCAATGCCATCCATTTCCGTTAAGAGCTGGGCCAGAACACGGTCAGCCACATTCCCAGCACCTGAAGAACTGATTTTTTAAAATATAGTTTTAAAATCTTTACCTATTCCCAAGTAATTTACTATTTTTAAAAAACTGCATATTCTATAACAAGAAAAATTATGTCTTTTCAAAATATAAAATGCTTTTTTCAGAATTCATTACTTATTGATTTACCATACCCCAAAATTAACTATATTCAAAACATTTCCTTTCCTCCTTCAACAACCATGTTCATTTTTCTCTGCAATAAAGAAATATGTAAGATCTGGGAAGTAAGTATAAGGTTATTTAAAGCAATTAATCAAATACAGAGAAAATGGTGTGATTTAATCAATATTTACATTTTATATGGCAAGTATACTGACAGGAATCGGGAATAAAGAAACAAAATAAAATAAAAACCCACTCCTCACATGAAGTTTAAAGCCTATATGAAACAAAAAAAAAACTTTTTACACTCTTTACCCATAACAAATGAGATACTTCTGATGTATCTTGGTATTTTAAAATACTAATATTTTTAAGCATATCATCAGGTAGGGGATCACAATCCCTAAATGTGGAGAAGCAGGAAAAGAAAAGTATGCTTAATTAGATAATTAGGATCTCTAACAGTGTAGATCTCAACATGCATTGCAAGTTCAAAAATTTGACGTAGTGTATACACCGGAGAGTAGCCTCTAACATCAATCAAACACACATGAGGTTGTTATATAAACCACACTGTCAATTTATTATATTGAATGGTTCTTCTCAATGTCTAAAAAGTCTGGGATACCAAAGAAGCCACTGAGATTTATTCTGGCTAGCCCTAATTCTTGCAAGTAACTATTTGGCAAGTGCATGGACTTGCTAATCTGATTATAAGAATAACCTTCGAACATTCTGAATAAGTGGATTAATATCCTCCATAATATAACTTTTCCACATGAGAGTTTAACTGTTGGAAACATTGTTAGCAAAAGCTCTAAGGATTTCTTCATAATGACTACAAACATCTAAATATTTAAGGCTGCAAACAGATTACATCTAAGGCCTTTAATTGTATCTATTATGCTAATTAGTTATGATCCTGTATTTTCAGATACTAAGGAAGGTCACATTGAACATGTTTTGGGAGAGTCAAGGTAGGCTGTCCAGGGAGATGGTTTCTAACTCAAAACTTGAAAAATGAGTGAGGACCAAACAGGTAAAAGGAAAGACAGAACACAGAATACTGAAAATGGAAATCATTTCAGAATAGCTGGGCACAGAAGTTAAGGTGAAAAATGTAAAAAATCATTGTAGAGACAGAAATCAAGGCTAGATAACAAAGGTTTTATAATCCAAATTACTGAGTTTGGATTTTATTATAACATAAATAGGATGTTTCACCTAGAAATATGACAAAATCAGATTCATGTTTTTGAGAACCACTATAGCTTTAGTATGTTATAATCTTAACAGATTATAAAAGGGCAATAATGGTCTGTTTTCCAGTCCAATAATAACTCTTCTTAGACCTTTCTTGAGATGTGAGATCAAAGGTGTCTTCATCTGTTCAGGCCACTATCACAAAATACCACAGGCTAGGTGGCTTATAAACAATAAAAATCTGGGGTGCCTGGGTGGCTCAGCCATTAAGTGTCCGCTTTTGGCTGCTGTCGTGGCCCTGGGGTCTTGGGATCAAGTCCCACAGCGGGCTCCCTATTCAGGAGGAGTCTGCTTCTCCCTCTCCCACTACCCCTGCCTGTGTTTCCTCTCTCATTATCTCTCTCTCTGTCAAATAAATAAATAAAATAAAAACAGCAACAACAACAAAAACCAATAGAAATGTATTTCTGTCTGGATACTGGGAAGTCCAAGATCAAGGCACTAGCATGGTTTGAAGTGAGGGGTCTTTCCCTATTTCATAACTGACACCTTTTCACGTCCTTACATGAAGACGGTGGGCAAGCTCTGTGAGGCCTCTCCATAAAGACACAAATCCTTTCCATGAGGTCTCCACCTTCATGACCTAATAAGCACCTCCCAAAGGCTCTAACCTCTTAGGATTTCAACATAAGAATGTGGGGAGAACACAAACATTTAGACCACAGAAACAAGACAAACCACTGTCTCCCAAACTAGAGAGACAGACAAGTTGGATACAAAGAAACCATAAGCAGAAACCTCCACAGGAACCAGTACTGGGGTAAGGATACTGGAAATGCAAATGATGAATTTCTGGAGGCAGTGTGGACAAGCCTGAGAGTTAAATAGTCCAGAAGACACAATCAGTGAGGGACCCTTTTTTTGTGAGTTTACCTCAAGAAGCCAACTAGGTTCTCACAATGAAGACCTGAGGAAAATCTTGTGCATGTGGCAGGAGGGAAGGGAAAAGTAGCTATTTTGAAACATGTCGGCATAGTCCGTACTTTTTTTTTTTTTTTAAGATTTTGTTTATTTATTTGACAAAGAGAAACACAGCGAGAGAGGGAACACAAGCAGGGGGAGTGAGAGAGGGAGAAGCCGGCTTCCTGGTAAGCAGGGAGCCTGATGCAGGGCTCAATCCTGGCACTCCAGGATCATGACCTGAGCTGAAGGCAGATGCTTAATGACTGAGCCACCCAGGTGCCCCTGGTCTGTACTTCTTAACAAGTCCTGCCTTCAAGAGAAACTATTTACCAGAGCCTAAACTACTAGAGGCTTAGAGAGCCCAACTGAGCTGGAGGAGGAAATATAACCAACTTCAGCCCTCTCACGCCATCCTGTATAGGGGAAGGAGGGTTACTAAAAAGCAACTGTGAAGTTCACGGTCCAGTAACACAAACTAACTATAAGACTACAACCTAATCATAGGACCAAAGAACACCTGGCCACTTATACTCTTAGTACTATATTACCAAACGCCTATTTACCAAAGTTCCTTTTATGCAGTATTATGTCTATTTACATTTAACAAAAATAAACAAAACTATTAAAATAAAACAAAACAAAATAAAAGCCATTACAAGACATACTAAAAGACAAAAACAACAACAACAACAACAACAACAAACCCACAGTTTGAAGTCAATGAATAAGCACCAATGAACCAGAGAACCAGCAAAAATGTTGAGCAGGAATTTTTTAAAATTATGATTAATATGCTAAGGGTTCAAATAGACAAAGTAGACAACATAAAAGAAAGGGGCAACATAGACTGTGAAATGGAAATTCTAAGACTCAGAAAAAAATGGCAAAAATCAAGACACTATAGCAGATATAAAGAATACCTTTGATGGACTCATTAGAGTAGACATGGCTGAGGAAAAAATTCCTGAGCTTAATTACCTGCCAATAAAAACTTCCAAAATAAAAAAGCAAAGAGAAAAAAAGATTGAAGAAAAAAAATAAACTAAAGAATATCCAAGAATTATGGAAACTATAAAGGGTGTTAAATATGCGCAACTGAAATACCAGAAGGAGAAACGATAATGGAATAGAAGAAATATTTGAAGCAATAATGACTGAGAATTTCCCCAAATTAATGTCTGACACCAAACTACAGATCCAGGAAACCCAGAGAACATCAGGTAGGACACCTGGCAAAAAACTACCTCTAGGCACATTTCAAACTACAGAAAAGCAAAGACAGAAAGAGGAAAGAAAAGAAAAAGGAAAAAAGAAAAGAAAGTCTTGAAAGAAGCCAGAGGAATAATACAGTTCACATTACAGGTGCAAAATAAGACTTAGATAACTCCTCAGCAACCATAGAACCAAGGAGAGTAGAGTGAAATACACAGTGTTGAGAGAGAAAAAAACACCTATGTAAATTTCTGTATTCTGTGAAATTCTCTTTCAGAAATGAAGGAGAAATAAATACTTCCTCAAACAAAAACTGAAGGAATTTTTGTTAAGCGAATGCCTTACAAGAAATGTTTTAAAAAGTTGTTTCAGAAGGGGCACTTAGGTGACTCAGTCAGTTAAGTGTCCTACTCTTGATTTTGTCTCAGGTCATGATCTCAGGATTCTGAGATTGAGCCCCACAGAGGGAGTCTGCTGGAGATATTCTCTCTCTCTCTCCTCCTCTGCACCTCCCTACAATTTACACTGTCTCTCTTTCTCTAAAACAAATAAATCTCAGAAAGTTGTTCCAGGAAAAGGAAAATGATATAGGTTGAAATTTTAATATACATAAAGAAAGAGCACTAGAGAGGAATAAGTGAAGGTAAAATAAAAACTTCAACTCTCTTATTCTTATTTGATCTAACAAGTGTAGCCACACTTGTGGAGATTACAGCATAATGTATAAAACTTGCAGAATCACTATATTGAATACCTTAGGCTAATTTAACATTGTATGTCATTGTATGTCAACTATACTTCAATAAAAAATAAATAAAAATATCCAATACTCAGTCATGATACAAAGTCAGCTAACTAATAATAAAGAGAACTTCTTCAACTTGATTAAAAAAATACCTACAAAAAAACTACAACATGATACTTAATGCTGAGAAACAAAAAACTTATCCACTAATATTAGGAACAGGGCAAGGATGTTCCCTCTCACCATTATTTTTCAAAATCTACTACAAATCCCAGATAGTGCAACAGGATAAGAAAAGGCAAGAAACGGTATACAGATTGGGAAGGAATAAATAAAACTGCGTTTGTTTGCAAGTGAAATGGCTGTCTATATAGAAAACAAAGCATCAAACAAAAAATTCTTGCCAACAAATACTGCTAGAACTGGATATCCATGTGCAAAAAAGAATCTAGACATAGACCTTACACTCCTCACAAAAATTACCTCGGACTGGATCACAGATCTAAATACAAAATGTAAAATTAAAAAACTCCTAGAAAACAACAGAGAAGAAAATCTAAATGATCTTGGCTATGCTGATGA
Organism: Spilogale gracilis; assembly: GCA_004023965.1. Lineage (NCBI taxonomy): Eukaryota > Metazoa > Chordata > Mammalia > Carnivora > Mephitidae > Spilogale > Spilogale gracilis. The sequence continues at coordinate 25,131 of PITA01010505.1, forward strand.
CTTTTTAGATACAATACCAAAGGCATAATCCATGACAGAAATAGCAAGACTTCACTAAAATTAAAAACATATGCTCTGCAAAGGTCACTATCAAAAGAATGAGAAAACAGGCCAGAAGCTGGGGGAAAGTATTTGCAGAAGACATGTCTCATACAGAACTGATACCCAAAATATAAAAAGAACTCTAAAAACTCAAAAATAAAAAAATGAAACACCCAATTAAAAAGTAGAAAAAAGACCTGAACAGACCTTTCACCAAAGAGTTATAAAAATAGCCTGAATCCAAAATACTGACAACACCAAATGCTAATAAAGATGTGGAAAACCAAGAACTCTCATTCACTGTTGGCAGGATTGAAAAATGGTGTAGCTACTTTGGAAGATAGTTTGGAATTTTTTTACAAAACTAAACATACCCCTACCATATCATCTAGCAATCATGAGTCTTGGTATTTAACCTAATGAGTCAAAAACATATATCTATACCAAAACCTGTACATGGATGTTTATAGCTGCTTTATTAAAACCAGAAAACCACCAAGATGTGCTTCAGTAGGTAAAAAGTTGAACTGGTACATCCATACAATGTAATATTTTTAATGCTTTAAAAAAAGAAAAAAAAAAAAGAGCTACCAAAACACAAAGTGACATGCAGGAACCCTATATGCATATTATTAAGTGAAAGAAGCCAATCTGAAAAGGTTACATATTACATGATTCTAACTACATAACATTCTGGAAAAGGTAAAACTATGGAGATAATAAAAGGATTAGTGGCCATTAGGGGTTAAAGGTGGAAGAGAAAAAAAAATGGGCAGAATATGAAGGATTTTTAGGACAGTGAAACTACTCTGTATGCTACAAAAGTGGATAACATGTCATTATATATTTGTCAAAACCCAGAGAATGTTCTACACCAAGATGAAATCTAATGTAAACTATGGACTTTGGGTGATGATGTATCAATCAATGTAGGTTTATCAACTGTAACAAGTGCACCTCTCTAATTTGGGATGATGACAGTGAACAGACTATACATGTGGGGGAAGGAGATTAAGGGAACTCTCCATACTTGCTACTCAATTTTGCTGTGAACCTAAAACTGCTCTAAAAAATATAGTTTACTTAGAAAATTATAAAAAAAAAAATTAAGCTATTTTGAAGCCTTTCAGTTAGAATAAGTACTCAGTAATCCAATGTAGAGAGTTGTATGAACAAATATGGCAACAGGGATGAAAGAAGTAGATCTATATATGAAAAATATTAAGAGGATACAATCAATAGGGTTGTTAAACCAATGTCTCCACTGAGTCACTGGGTATAAAGGACTTTAAGGGTGAACATGTTAGATATGAAATGCCAATTAAAACCACCTGAGGTTTAGACATAAAAGAAAGAGGTGGGAGGCAGAAACATAGATCTTGGAATCTTTGCCAAAAAGACTGATGCAAATAGAAAAATGTACAATAAGTGAAGAAAGATAAATGAATAATGAATAATGTGGTAGCGCTGAATTACCGTATTGTACACCTGAAATAAACAGAATACCGTATATTAACTACACTAGAATTAAAAATTTAAAAATCTTATAAGAAAAAAGAAGTGGTAGAGGAATTTGCAAAGAAGGCGGCATGTGTTTTGGTCAGCTCACACCTACATAACAAAATATTATAGACAATGCTGTTTAAACAAAAGAAATTGATTTTTTTGTAATTCTGGATAGCTGGACTCTGATGAAAGCACTCTTCCTGGCTTGCAGATGGTGGCCTTCTTGACATAGCTTCACATGGGAGAGAAAAAGTGTCTCTTCTTATAAGGGCATTAACCCATCATGAGGACCATACTCTCATGACCTCATCCACACCTAACTACCTCCCAAAAGCCCCATTTCCAAATATCATCATGTGGGGGTTAGGGCCTCAACACATAAAGTTTTGGGAAACACAATTCAGGGCACAGCAGGGTGCCAGAGAAAGAAGAAGGAAAATTGGGAACAGCAAAGGGCAGTGTCTCAGGAAAGAGGAAGTTAACTGTGTCAAATGCTGCAGAGTCAAGTAAAGGAATAAAAAAAGTTGTCTGGGGCGCCTGGGTGGCTCAGTGGGTTAAAGCCTCTGCTTTGGGCTCAGGTATGATCTCAGGGTCCTGGGATGGAGGCCCGCACTGGGCTCAGCAGGGAGCCTGCTTCCTCCTCTCTCTCTGCCTGCTTCTCTGCCTGCTTGTGATCTCTCTCTCAGTCAGTCAGTCAATAAAATAAATAAACAAAAAATAAATAAATAAATATTTTTTTAAAAAGTTGTCTGAATTTATCCATAGGAAGGTGTCACTCCCTAGCACTGGATAGAGTTAATACTGTCATCAAAACAAAAGATCCTGAGCTCAGATCACCTCTAATTTTACATGTGCTACTGATTTCTTTGCCTTCCCCTACTAGGAGCTATGTTCAAATACTCCAAGAACCCTTCCTTAGCCATGTTATGTACACTCTCCTTTCTTCCTCCAATGAATTACTAAGACTGCTAGATTTCTTACGGTAAATGTTAATGTATTAGCTGAGCCATCTGAGAAGTAAAAACAAACAAACAAACAAACAAAAAACCCAAATAGCTACTCAACTTTGTTTTTGATTAGGCAAAGGCCACTGTGCTCTGTGCTATGGTATAGGGGGGAGGGGGAGCGGAAAAATGAGGGGAATAAGAAAGTGCAACAATTCATTCAGTTCAATTCATCTCATTCATTCAATAAATATTCATTACCTAGGCCAGGAACATTTTTAGGAAATGGGAATGAAAAGCTTATGAAGGCAGTCCCTATTCCCTCAAGGACCTTAGAATCTAGAAGGCAGAAAGAAAACATCACATTTACTTTCTTATCCAAAATAAAAAACATGGAATAGTTCCTCAAAGACTGACTCAAGAACTACAGATTACATTTGCTATTAATTTAAATCAAGAATACATGAAAATAAATGAAAACTAGATTAAGATGACCACTTACGCTATCAGCAATAAAGTGGTTCTAACTATGACCATGAATGATCATACTACATAGAACATTTAGAATCTTTTCTAGAAAAATAAGAGCAATCTCATAGCTATCAAAGTTAGGTTTAGCCAGGGCTAGCACTGAATTTGAATACTACTCAATATAGACTTTCATATGTGGTAATATTTGAGAAGAAAATCTAAACAATTGCATTAGAGGATAAGAAAATGAGTTATTTTAACAAAAAATATAGATTATTACTAAACATATAAATGGATTTTAACTTTTCAAATCTTATAAAATTAAAACAATTTAATACATTCCAAATATATATCATCATATAATTCAAAAAGAATTCCAGTATGTTATAGCCTTGGATTAATGTCATGAACACAAATTACTATACAAATTAACAGATTTAAAGCTGAAAGAATAGTATACATGAGCTTCATTATAAGCAGTTTTTACATTCAAGTTATTGATAAAAACAAAAGAAGACAAAAAACCTAAAAACCATTTAAGCATTTTTCATTTTGAATCTAAATTCTAACTCACAGATTAGAAAAAAAAGTCAAGGAGCTATTAATTATTTTTAAGATTTTATTTATTTTATTGAGAGAGTGAGCAGAGAGAGACAACATGAATGATGAGGAGGGGCAGAGGGAAGGGAAGAAGTAGGCTCAATCCCAGGACCCTGGGATCATGACCTGAGCTGAAGGCAGAAGCTTAACCAGATGTCCCCCAAGGAGTTTTTCAAATGCCATATTTAGATGCTAAAGGCACATGATACACACCACATTCTATTAACATAAATTAATCTAAATTTAAGAATGGGTAAAACATAGAAAAACTGCCATTACCATAATTGCTTTAGACACTAAACTCAAGTATAAGGTAAAGAGTCCATATTTTAAAAATGGAACAAATGAGTGAAACCCAAGATACCAGTTACCAACAAAATCATTATATATATATTTCTTTTAGTTTTATCTTAAGAAGAGGAGAGATGCTAGGGAGTTAGAACCTGTAAAACAACGTTAAATTAGCATGTCATAGAGAAAGGGATAGAACTGAGATAGTAAAAACAAAAATTCCCATGAATTGTCGAAAATAAGGGGGAGGGGATTTCATCAGGGGCCTGGAATCTGTAAGAAAAAGTCAAATAAAAATTCAAAACCCCAAAACTATAAAAGCTGAAATTAAAAATTAAAAAGATGAGTGTACCATATTAGACACAGGAGAATAAGGATTCTTGAACTGGAAAACAGGCTAGTAGAAAATATCCAAACTGATGCAGAAAAAATCCAACCTGATGCAGAAAAGAGAGAAAAAATAAAAAATAAAAAACAGTGTAACAAACATATGGAATCAAGGGGAAAAACTAAGAAACATATAGTACCATATGAGACAGTTCCATAGAAAGAAAAGAGAATAAAATAAAAGCCATATCTGAAAAAGTAAAACCTGAGAATTCCCCCAAGTCTATCAAAAGGAATCAAAGAGATCAAGAATGTACTCAGGATTCTCAAACGCTGAAGCCAATAAAATTATTGCTAAGGAAAGATACTCGGGCTCTCTGCTCAGCAGGGAGCCTGCTTCCTCCTCTCTCTCTGCCTGCCTCTCTGTCTACTTGTGATATCTCTCTCTCTCTCTCTCTCTCTCTCTCTCTCTGTCAAATAAATAAATAAATAAATAAATAAATAAATAAATAATCTTTAAAATGAAACATCTCATTTAGGAAATATATATACTTGGGAAGGAGTTGGGATTTTTTTTTTTTTTTTTTTGATGAAAGGTGGGTATAACCACCTGAAAGAAAATGAATTGGGGAGAGAAAAAAATAGAAAAAGATTTTTATTTTTCTCTCTTTTTAAAGCGAAGTTAAAAAAAGAGTATAAATTATACTTTCTTCGAATAAATACCATGAAGGTGTTAACATTACAGGAACAAAAACTACAGTTCTTGCTCCTCTATATACATTTCTTTAAAATAAAAAAAATTTAAGGGAGAAACAATTTTATATTTAAAAAAATTCCAAGGATAAGAATACTTAAGTCAGTTATAAGCCATAAAAAATAAAATCACATGAAACATTTGTTTTGTCAGTATTGTTTAAAAAATAAGAATCTCTTATAAAGATACAATTATAAGTTATGAAAACACTAAGATTATTACAATCTTTTCTTACAAGACAAAGAAAAAGAAAAACAAAAGAAGCTGGGAAAGGATTTTTTTTTACTTTAAAACAATTTTAAAGTTTTAAACATTTAACCAGTTTACACAATTTGTTTTGATAATTAAACATGTTTTAAATAAAAAAATTTTGAACATAAGCCTTTTATACTGCAAATAAAATGTGTTGATATTACAGTAATAAATTTACCTACAGAACACAACTCTATCCCTCAGAAAGAAGTTGGCTCTTCCATAAACAAATGCATTATATACATATTTTTTAGATTTATTTATTTGAGAGAGACAGCACACGCACAAGTAGGAGGGGCTGAGGGAGATGGAGAGAGAAATTCAAACAGACTCAGTGCTGAGCCCAAGGCAGGGCTCCATCTCATGACCCTGATATCACAAAAACCTGAATCAAAACCAAGAGTCAGATGCTTTAACTGACTGTGCCACTCAGGAGCCCCACAAATGCATTATGTTTAGAAAGTCATTTCTAATACCACAAAACTCTTACACTGAAGAAACTTAACTCATGTTAGACTAGACTTGGAAAAAAAAATTCTAAAGAAAAACTGTATAATATTCCACATATTCTACTTCCTGTAAACTGCAGTCCACATATTTAAAATTCTACCTATGTAGCTGACAATAACATTTAATAATTACAAATTTGAAGTGTCTAATAAAATCAAAGATTTCTTAAGATTTCTTGCTTACCTTGTTGGGCTGACTTAAAAATAGTCTCCTTATTAAGATCTCTGATTCCCTTTAAAAAAAAACAAAAACAAAAAAACCCTCTTCTGTTCCTGATAAACCATTTGCTTGTAGCATAATAAAGCTCAGTATATATTTTGCTTGCACAAGGCAGTGTTATCTATGCCTTACCTATAGCCTCAGGAATATGGAGAGTTCTGATCTCTCACAGAAGATGCGAGGGAAAACCTTCATAAGTGATTATAAAAGATACCTACTCTTCATTGAATACCTACCAGATACTGTGTTAATAATGAATGACATGTACATGCACCCCATGGACTACTCTATTTATCCCAATAAAAGCACTGTGAGGTAAATACTACTTTATCCTCATTATATATAAAAAGAAAACTGAGGCACAAAGAGGTTTACTAATTTGTGCAAGATTCCACAGCTAGCAAATGGCAGAGCCAGGATCTGAATACATATCTACTTGATTCCAGAGTCTATACTCTTTCCATAATACTATAAAGCATAAATAACTTCAGAGTTTTGCAAACCAAATACACCAAAGTGAAAAAGTAAGGTAGAAATATCTGTAATAGCTATCTTTTAAACCATCACACAGTGATGGGGAGAGACCTACTGATTACTGTTGAAAGAAAACACTTAATTGTACTGAAGAAATAGATGCCAATTTAAAAGAACCACCAAAATTCAAAACCTGAAAGCAAAACTAACGAATGTCAAGAATCAATAATGCCTTGACTTTTCTAGCTTAAAACTATGCTGTCAGAGTATGATCAATATTCAGCATGAACCTGACAGTAAATAAGCTATTTTAGGGTCACAGGATATCCTATAAAAGTAGACATACATAGTGAGTTATATTCTCCAGCTGTCCTTAACTCTGTAAGCTACATGTGCTCTGCATATCTGTAACTTTGTATAAACTGTTAACATAGAGAATGACATAAAAGTATGAATTTTTCCATTCTGCCATGACTTCCCAGTAAAAATTTCAAGCTAACAAAGGCAATATTCATCACATCTGTATAGTTTTGACTAAAACATAATGTTAGAGAAACAACTGATCCTTAACCTCACAGTTCAATTTACTCTGCCAAAAGCAGTTTTTCACACTCCTGACTTCCCCCACACTATTGTCATGCACATAATCTAATAAAATAAATAATAAAGAAAATTAATTATGTTGATTAAACTAATTTTCAAAAAAAGCAGTCTAATAATTGAATCAGAGACAATGTTCTAAACATGCATCATTTCTAAGTGCCATAGATCTAGAAATGGTGACACAGAACATTAAAATTCTGTACTTATTATAATGAATTATTTTTTAAAACATTTTCTTTAACTTCCACTTGTTAACATAAAGAATATTAATTTCAGGTATAAAACACAGTGATTCAACACCACCATACAACACAAGGTGCTCATCAAAACAAGTGTGCTCCTTAATCCCCATCACACACACACACACACACACACATATACACACCAATCCCCCAACCCAACTGACTTGGGAACAGTTTGTTCTCTACAGCCAAGAGTCTGTTTTTCGGTTTGCCCCACCCTCTTTTCCTTTGTTCATTTGTTCTGTTTCTTAAATTCCACATATAAGTGAAATCATATAGTATGTGTCTTTCTCTGACTTATTACACTTAGCGTAATACTCTCTAGCTCCGTTCATGTCCTTGTAAATGGCAAGATTTCATTCTTTTTATGGCTGAGTAATATTCCACTGTGTGTGTGCACACACGCACGAACGCACACACACACACACACACACACACCCCTTCTTATCCATTCATCAGTTAATGGACAGTTGGGCTGTTTCCATAATTTGGCTATTGTAGACAATGCTGCTATATAGTCTCGGGTACATGTAGCCTTTGGAATTAGTATTTTTGTATTCTTTGGGTAAATAACTATTTTTGTATTCTTTGGGTAAATAAAATTGCTGGATCACATGGTAGTTCTATTTTTAACTTTTTGGGGAACCTCCATACTTTTTCCAGAGTGGCTGCATCTGTTTGCATTCTCACCAACAGTGCAAGTGGCTTTCTCTTTCTCTACATCCTCACCAACGTCTGTTCTTTCCTGTGTTGTTGATGTTAGCCAGTCTGACAGGTGTGAGGTGGTATCTCATTGCAGTTTTGACTTGCATTTCCCTAATAATGAGTGATGCTGAGCATCTTTTCATGTGTCTGTTGACCATCTATATGTCTTCTTTGGAAAAACATCTATTCACATCTTAAAAATGGGCACATTTTTAACTGGATTATTCACTTGAGTAAAATATGTCTTTACATATTTTGGATACAAACCCTTTATCAGATATATCATTTGCATATCTTCTCCTATTCCAAAGGTTGCCTTTTAGCTTTGTTGGTTGTTTCCTTTGCTGTGCAGAAGGTTTTTGGTTTGATGAAATCCCAATACTTTATTTTTGTTGTTGTTTCCCTTGCCTCAGGAGACATACATAGAAAAAATTTACTATAGTCAGTGTCAAAGAAGTTATGGCCTGGGTTTAGTTCTAGGAGTTTTATGACTTCGGATCTCAAATTTAGGTCTCTAATCCATTTTGAATTTATTTTTGTATATGGTGTAAGAAAGTAGACCAGTGTCATTCTTCTGCATGTTGCTATCCAGTTTTCCCATTTGTTGAAAAGAAGAGATGGTCTTTTCCCACTGGATATTTAACTGTTTGACTGAAGATTAATTGACCATATACCTGTAGGTTCTTTTCTGAATTTTCTATTCTGTTCTATTGAATCTATGTTTCTATTTTTTTATGCCAGTACCATACTGTTTGGATTACTAACAGCTTTGTAATATAACCTGAAGCCTGGAATTGTGATACCTCTAGCCTTGCTCTTCTTTTTCAGGGTTGCTTTGACTATTCAGAGTCTTCTGTAGTTCCATATCTAGTTCTGTGAAAAATGCTGTTGGTATTTTGATAGGGATTGCATTACATGTGTAGATGCTTTGGGCGGTATAGATTTTTATAATATATTTGTTTCCAATCCATGAGTATGAAGTATCTATCTTTCCTTTTCTTGTGACATCTTCAATTTCTTTTATGAATGTTTCATAGTTTTCAGACTATAGGTTTTTCACCTTTTTGGTTAGGTTTACTTCTAGGTATCTTATTGTTTTTGGTGCAACTGTAAATGGGATTGATTCCTTAATTTCTCTTTCTGCTGCTTCATTATTGTTGTATAGCATTACCCGATATCAAAACCATGTAAAGACACCACAAAAAAAGAAAACTACAGGCCAGTATCCCTGATGAACACAAATGCAAATATTCTCAAGAAAATACTAAAAACCAAATCTGACAGTACATTAAAAAAATCATTCATCACAATCAAGTGGGATTTATTCCTGGGTTGCAAGGGTGACTCAATCGCAAATCAATCAACGTGATATACCACATTAATAGAAGAAAGGATAAAAACCACATGAATATTTCAATAGTTGTAGAAAAAGCATTTCACAAAATACAAACATTCATAAGGAAAACCCTGAACAAAGTAGGTTTAGAGGGAACATATCTCAACATAATAAAGGTCATATATGAAAAACCCACAAATAATTCCCACCTAAACGGAGAAAAACTGAGAGCTTTTCCTCTACAGTCAGGAACAAGACAGGGATGTCCACTCTCACCACTGGTTATTTAACAGAGTACTGCAAGTCCTAGCCACAGCATTCAGACAACAAAAAGAGATAAAGACATCCAAATGAGCAAGGAAGAAGTAAAACTTCCACTCTTTGCAGATGACATGATACTCTCTAATAGAAAACCTGAAAGATTAAACCAAAAAACTGTTAGAACTGTTAATGAATTCAGTTAAAGTCACAGGATATAATGAACTATTATATAAGATGAAGTTCTAAAAATCATCCCAGTAAAGCCTTCACTAGTTAGTACTCATTGGGAAGGTTGCTCTGCATTTGGGAAAGAGCTTTGATATTCAATAAGCATGGGTTCAAATGCCACCTTTACCACTTATTTTTCTGTGTAATCTTGTGGAAAAGGTATTTAAATCTCTCTGAACCTCAGTTTTCTCAAAACATGGGTAGACTCATACCTTCCTCAAAATTAGGTAAAATGTATAAAGGATCTAGCACAATACTCAGCACAAAGAAATGTTAACAGGCAGTAATTATAAGCATTATCATCATTATAATTATCACTGTTATATTGACTCACCAAAGAAATTTATAACTTTTTAATGTTATCATAAATAAGTAATAAGGGGAGTCTGGTATATAAATGGTGCTGACACCACTGGTAGATGATTTTCAGAAGTCAGTACAGCACAGGTCAGTACATACATCCAGATTCATACTGCCAGTTCCCTACCTAGATTCACTTACAACATGGTAAAAAGTTATCAATCTTCCTTAATTTTGCCATGAAAACCACCAGCATAATACTGAGATAAGAACTGCTCTTCTGAAGCTCTTCATAACTATTAGGAATGCCCAAGCCAGTAAGCCTAATAAACTAAACTAAGATACTTTCTTTCTGTAAGACATAATTAGTAGGAGACTGCTATACATTGGTACTTAGAGTTCTTTACAGTTTAATGTTTTAACTGTGTATTAACTGTTCAAATGTAATAGTAGTCTGGGCTCCTCAGAGTCCTCAAGGAAAGATTTATTTTGAATTGCTAATATTTCCAGATAAGAATATTTTTATACTCCTCAATTTTTTTTTAAATGATTTTCCTTAAAAAAAAGAAAAACCTTCTAAAACAGAGAAATAAAATACACGTATAGGATTGTGTTCACAGATACAGAAATGCTTGAAACACACTAATTAGAAGAAAATCTCTACTTGTTTCATTTCTTGGACCTATACCAAAAAAGTTCTGGCCATCTGTTTTGTTTTATTTTTTCCTACTCTCTTTTGTCTTCTAAATGAACTTAAGTTTGTTTTTATGTTATTGTTTTGTTTTTGGCATGAAGGAGGATGGATACTGACTGATTCAGAATCTTCGTTTATATGCTCTTTTAAATATAGCTACAGACACCTAGGATTTGGAACCCAAAGAATTGGGTGCTTGCTTACTTGAGAAAAAACTTGATTAAAATAAGTTAGACTACAGTAAAATAAGTCCTATTGAATGGACTTCTGGGTAGAGGGTAACTTGGTACCCTTCTACAAAATTAATTACTATACCAAGGAAGGCAAGAATCTTTTTCAACACGTCTCCTCACTGACTTAAAAAATATGATCTTCATTATTGTTGCTATCCTTTGTTATTATTTGATTACACTGCAATCAGATACATTATAAACCACATTTATCATTCTGTATCCTTAGCACAACGGACAAAGTTTGATGGGTCCAGACCCACTTTCAGAGTTAGTGTGTATAAAAATGATTGAATTTTTTTTGGAAAAAAGTATCACTTAGCACTTCATTTAATTCCTTTTGGAGCTCTTTGACAGGTGAATATATTCCAAAACTTACAAATGATTCTTTATAATGAAGATGATGATGGTGCTTCTATGAACATAAAACAAGTGAGAAAATTTTGAAAGACAGTCTCAGTGTTTAATTTTAAAAGAACATTGGTTCACAAAGGACACTAAAACATACTAAAGTCAGACACTGCTAACAACCAGGTAAGTGAATCTAATTTCTAGTTTCTCGAAGCCTTCAGTCCCTTATTCAAAAAATAAATGTCTAGGTGCTTCTTTGCTAAGCACTGTGCTAGACATCTGAAATAAGAGCATGAAGACATTATTGTTTCCTTGAGTATTTTGTAATTATTGGTATGTATGAATAGGGAGTTGAATTAGAAAATATATAGAGAGATAGGTCCTTCTAGTTTTAAAATTCTGTATTCTGTGTTGGTATTGTGTATCCCCCAAGCAAACTTATTTAATTCATTATTTTTAATAAAAATATTCATATTCAGAAACTTACTAGTGACACCTCAAACTGGCACTTCTAAACAGAAAGAAGTGAAACTCCTACTTGTCCAATTTGCTATTTGTTATAGGAGGAAATGGTGGCTGTATTAAATGTTGATGATTAGGTGAAGGAATTCTTTGGATTCCCATTACCCATGCTGCCTTTGCCCTTTATTTCTACAGATCATTGAGATTTAGCTGGAGAATAGCACAGCGAAAATGTTTTATGGGCTGAGAAATATTCTTGGCTGACTTTCAAAGCTGCAGTAGGAAACAAAAACCATAAAACTGACATCCTAGGAAATCAAAACCAACTCCAAGAAAAAGTTTAAAAACAAATGTGTAATCACTAACATAATGAAATGATTTTATAAAACTTTATTATCTGCTAGAGATAGGCAACACAACAATGGAAAAAAGATGTTCAGCTGTATAAAATACTGAAGCTAGACTTTCCTAAAACATTAGTTTTCCCTTCAGAAGTCAAGCCCCTTTTTCAAATTATTCCTATTCAAAAGTCATACAGTGCCATGGACCAAAGGGATGTTTATGATACCTTAAAATGGGTCAGTAAACTATAGCCACAGGCTAAATGTGGCCAGCCAATTGTTTTCTTACTTGCTAACATTTCTCTACTGCTGCTTTGAACTATAGCAGCAGAGATGAAGAGCTGCAATAGAGACCATGGACCAAAAAGATGAAAATGGTTACTAACTGGCCTGTTACAGAAAAGGTGTGCCAACCACTATCCTACAAAAATCTCACTGCTGTGATTGTAGTGATTACACAGATTTTATTCTTCCATACTAAAATTTTCATAATATACATTTCATTTTCAACTCCTTCAATAAAATGAAATACCTCATCATTTGCCCCTTCATATGAATTCTAAATTATAGACCAGCATCTCATCTATCCAAGTTAAATTTTTTCTGGTATACAATTTTAAATGTCATAAAGTTCGAAATGGTAGGCATCTGATTTTATTTCTTAAAACGACCACCCATATCCCCATAGTCAGTACTGATGCTTGGAAGAGACCTAAGAAAGGCCTAAAGAAGGCTAGCCAAATATATACTACTCTGAACACAAAGATTACCTATGATAATTTTCTTAGTGGATGTAAAACACAAAGAAGCTTTCATTTCAAAGGCAACACAACTACAATAAGAGTCCTATGGTCCTACAACAACAAAAAGTAATTCCCAATTTCTAATAAAATCCTGCAACAGCCCATCTCCCTAAGGAAAGTTGTACCTTTAATCTGAGATATAGTATTCAGCCACGGTGCACAGACAAAAAACAAAACAAAATCAGTCACAGAACTCTGCTACACTTTATGGAACTACTGCAATGAAAAATGTTATACATTTTGCATTTCTTCTTTTGCTCTTTTTTCCCCAGCATTTCTGTTTAATATTAAGAGTTTACACATGTGAAAATTATGTTCTATCTCAGGCAATTAAGTACAAATTAGGAAAATCTGCATACCAGGAACTAGACATTTAATTTACTAATTTGAAATACAGATTTACAAAACGGTGGTTAAAAGTATTTAATAAGCAGTTAGTTTCTTAAACATAAAAAATATTCTTTAAATATTTAGAAACATGAAAACTTTTACTACAACATAAACATACTTCTTCTATCTCAAATCCTGATTGTATAAGAGGCAACAGTAGTACAGTTCAAAGAGCACTGAATCAGAAGACATGAATTCTAGTCTTGTCCAAGCCACAAAGGAATAATGGGCCTAAGGTCTTAAAATCTAGGGGCTTCTGTTCTTCTGAAGAACAAAAGTTGCACTAGATGGCTTCTAAGAACTTTTTCAGGTATAAAATTTTATGATTTTATGAAATTTTTAAAAGTACCTACATTAGAAAAAATGTATAACCCTCCATGAAAGTGTCATTTAGAAAAAATTGTATCCACAAAAATTTCTTCTACAGTGCTTATTAGTATTGTGAAGTCACTGAATTTACCTGAAATCTGGGTATGTTGTTAAAAGAGGGTATTCCATTTCCTGACCATTATTTTCAAATTCAGAGCTCTTTTCAGAATGCTGCTAAGCCTGAAACCTTCATTTTCAAAGAAAGCTGGCTCAGAACTTCTTACTTTTTTCCCTTAACCACTCCAAGTAGTGGATGATTAAGTGTAGTAACAGAAAGCAAATACCACAGATTCTCCAACACCTCACAGAAACTATCACTCAGTCAGCTTTTACCTGGGAACTTAATCTTTATTTTTTTCTATATATTTAATCATCTTTTTTACAGTCTAGTCATAAAATAAAATCTTAAACATTTTTTTATATTTAATAGCACTGCTTTTATAAAATAGAATAGATTACCTTCTTTCTCCCAAATACCAATTGCTATCTTTCTTCTTTTTCTTTTTTTTAAGATTGTATTTATCTGAGAGACAGAGGAAGAGAGAGAAAGAGTTCACGCATGTGTGTGAATCAAGCAGATTCCATGCTCAGTGTAGAGCCCAACACAAGGCTGATCCCACAACTGAGGTGACTGTGACCTGAGCTGAAACCAAGAGTCAGTGACTGTGCCACCCAGGCACCCCAATTTCTTTTGTTTCTAAGATACAATCTTTTTTCATAGCTTAAATTTTGAAATCAGATGTCTCTTTGGAGTTGATGACTTCTTGGCATCATATCACAGTTTAAGGCTACATTTTTCATCAGTAATGGAACATATAATAATGATGTATCTTACAACTAAAGGTATCCTAGACTGATGAAATGCCATAGTGCCTATCATCTGTAGATCATTTTTTCTAATTTCCCAAATGTTTCAGTTTCATCCACTAGAATCTAAACTGTGTTGGGACAGGATTTATTTCTTTGTCTATTACTGTATTTCTAGCTATACGGAAATTATTACTATTAGTAATAGAGTATCTATGCAGACAGTATAAGAAACACGAAAATTTTTTTAAGCAGTTACTAACATGCCAGGTACTGTGTTAAGCACTTTAGGTGCATTTAATTCTAACAACCTAAATTTATTAGTACTATCATCTCCAATTTACAAATGAAGAAACAAAGACATAGAGAGGTTAAGGAAATTAAGGAAATTGCCTTAGGTCCTGTTCACTGTTCTAACCCCAACATAAAGCCTGTTGCAGACCAAACTTTCAGTAAATATTTACTGAACGAGTGAATGAATGAATGCCTGTAAAGGAATGTAACAACAGCCAAGTTAGACAAACAGGGTCATTACTAAAGTAAGTCACAGAGAAAATGCACAATAAATACAAGCTTGAAAGGTTAGTTTACTTATACCTGGAATCCTAGACTCTGGTATGGTAGTCAAGTCAAAAAGTGGCTCAGAGTATCTACTCTGGAGTCAAAATACCTAAATTCAAATTCCAGCTCTTCTCTTGGTGATTTAATTTATTTATTTGACAGAGAGAAACAGGGAGAGAGGGAACACAAGCAGGGGGAGTGAGAGTGGGAGAAGCTTCCTGCTCCGCGGGAAGCCTGATGGGGGGCTCAGTCCTGGGACTCAGAGATCATGACCTGAATCAAAGGCAGATGCTTAAGGACTGAGCCACCCAGTCGCCCCTAAAGCATAAATATTTCTAAAGCTAAGCAAACAATATATCCATGTTCTATTTACAGTGTGTTTCCTGGCTGCAAACCTCAGTTTCATGGCTAATTTGAGTGACTTCAAATAGTCAAAATAATTGATTTCACAGACACAGGATAATAAGCACTAGAGTATATCATAATTTCCTGCTCAATTTGTTAAACATTTTAAGTTTAGAAATTAAACTCTTGATAAGAAGAAACAGTCTTTTTATGCACGTCATTTTTGAATTAGTCATATGGGTCTGACCTAATATTATCATAGAAAACATAAAAACAATAAACAAATTAAAGCAGTAACTATTCTGTAGCCCAATATTATGCAGAAATGCATAAAACTGGTTTAGTATCTTGGGAATTTTATACTTTTGTTATCTATCAATAGCTGTTTTTTTCAATTTCTAGGAAGTGCCCAATTCAAACAGCTGAAGAACAAAAATATACATGTGGAGGTTTTATATGTTTTGGTTTTTGGTGCCAACATTCTAATTAGACAAAACAATTACTTTCTAGGCAATGCTGGCCATCACACAATTTTAAAAAACAAAAACAGAAAAAATACAAATAAAAGAAAACAGAGTATCACTCTTTGAGATTCTTATGGCTATAAAAAACCATCTATATAAGACTTAGTGCACCTAAGGTACAACCAAAAGTCTCTACTTTGGACCATTAGCATTATATTTGTTTATCAGCCTTATTGTTGTTTTGTTGTTTTCTATTTGTTTTTTTTTAAGTGGGCTCAATACTCAGTGTGGAGTTCAACAGGGAACTTGAATTCATGACCCTGAGATCAAGACCAGAGCTGAGATCAAGAGTTAGACACTTAACTGAGCCACCCAAGCACCCCTCACTGTTGTTTTCTGAAACATCAATGAACCTGACCAAAAATTTTTCTGTACAAAGGAAACACCATAGAATTTATTTGAACTTGGTTTGACTAAGCAGTGAGGGAGGGAGGTATACAATACACAATATGATGAAGACTATTAGGGGAAACGATATCTGGAGGCTGCAAATCATTAGCATCTCTAAAATATTTGCAAATTCCTACTGGGCCAGATTGCCCACAAAAACAGGATATTCCTATCAAGTGCCTTGTCTGGTTTCTCACACCATTTTATTTCAAAAGCATTTTATGAGAACTCTGCTACATATACTACCTCTCATCTGGTTCATATTTAACAATGTATCCCACCCTTTTCCTTTTAGGTTCCAAAAAATGTCTCTGATGTCACATAAATGTGGCAGGTCACACTGCTTCAGCAAACTTTTCTGGCTTCTTTTTCTTCTCTTATAGTTAAGGTGAACTTGAGCTTTTGTAACCTTTTATGACACCTCACCTCAGAAGTAATAAGAGAGTCCAAGTACTTCAACTCATAAAATAAAATTTAAAAAAAAAAAAACAACGAAACAGTAGGTATTTATCGGTTATCTAATGGGTAGCGTGAAGAGTAGGGCAGACTAACTCCTAATAATAGTCTCCTAATGACAGTTCATATTCTCATCTGATGAGGCAGCCCTACCCAGGAAGGAAGCACAAATGCCTCTTACAGTCTTTAATACTGGGGACCTAGAAAGTGCCTTCTACCATCACTATAATTATCATCAGCAAAATTTTTTTTTGAGATTTTATTTATTTGTGAGAGAGGGAGAGAGAGAGAGAGGGAGAAGCAGGCAGAGGGAGATGCAGGCTCCCCACTGAGCAGGGAGCCCCATGCAGAGCTCCAACCCAGGACCCCAGGAACATGACCTGAGCTGAAGGCAATGTTTAACTGACTAAGACACCCAACCATCCCAAGCAAAACTTTCCCAATCAATATATACATCAAGAAGGCATGCAAAAAGTACATAAATTAACATTCTCCACATGAAGTACTTGTATCTTTGAAAGGACCTCTATAGATGTGCAGAGGAAAAAAAATATTTGTAAACAGTTCAGATGTATGCACACATACCCACACACACACACACATATACATCTGTATACACACACACACATACACACACACATATCTGTTTGAAATGTTATAAATAATCTTTATTGCTTGAGACTCAGGAATAAAACTATTAATACTAATTTTTATTCTACTGTATTTTAGGAAACAAAATCCAGAGAATACTAAAATCTATAAAATAATACCTTTTATTATAATTGGTTTTAAAATATTGTATAATTATTCTTAATGGAGTTTTGTTTACAGTTTTTATCATAGGTATACAATAACCCAAAGCTTGACAGGCAGTATTAGGGGATCTCTGTAAATAATAAGCTTAAAAATTAACTCAAATGACCAAATGGATATCAGTTTTAAAAAAAAATGTATATGGAAGTATTATAAAGTGATAACATGAAATAGTTGGGTATAAGAGAAAAAAACTATGAATTTAAAAAAATGTTTTTATTTAGGCTACATTTGTATATGAAATGCTATTTACTTTACAGTGTAATTGCCAATATTTAATAGCAGTCCTTTTAAATATTTCTTACCTGCCCCTTTCAACTGCTAAGGCATCAAGTTCATCAAAGAAAATAATGGAAGGGGCCACTGCTCTCGCTTTTCGGAAGATCTGGTGAAAAGAGTGCCACATTAGCTAAAGATCAGCAAACTTCAGAAAATTCTGCAGTTGGCTTTCGTTTGAAAACTATGTTAGGAACTAAATCTATTATGTGCAAGTCAACCAGCCCAATCGTGACTTCCTGGTAACTTTACTTCTCTAATCTTCAATTTCTACATCTAGAAAATGGAGATAATGATAAATACTTGCCTTAGAAGCTTATTTTAAGAATTGAGTTAAAACAAGAATTCAAAGCATTTAGCACAGTGCCTGGAATATAGTAAGAGCTCAGTAAATGACAGCTATTATTAACAATCATAAACACATGTTTAAAAGAAAAGCCATAAACATGTAAAATCTGTTAGAGCTTAGCATATAAAATACCCATAAACTCAAAAGCCACACTCCTTGCTCATTTCTCTGAAGACTGTGCAGGAAAGTAGTAGTTGATGTAAAGCCAGGACAAGAAAAATGACCAAACCTTGGAAGAGCACAGACTGATTATTAAACCAGAAGTCAATCAGACTATCAACAATAGGGATTAGTCAAATAGCCAAGGGGCAAAAATGTGGAAACAGGCTAGAAAACGTTGGCACAGGCAGAAAGAAATCCAAATGTGTGTAATCTGAAACCTAGGCCCCCATTTTCTGGTCACAAGGATCATGACCATAAAAATAAAGAACAGTTACCAAAACGCTGATATTAATAAATATTGCCCTTTTCTTATTTTAATCAATGATGATACTGCTGTTAATGTTTCCTACAATTATCACTGTTCACATTTTAAGGAAAAAGGGACAAAATGTAACTTAAGATTTTTTTCTTAGATGAAAAACAAATACTCCAATCTCTAATACTCTTGGGTTGGCACCCAGGTATTCATAAATGAAGACCATCCATTCCATTGTTGTTTGTGTGTTCTCATCGTTACTTAGCTTCTGTAAGGATACAGGGTGTCCGTGTGAGGCAGGTCAACCTCTGCTTAGGAAAGCCAAGACTTGTAGTCAAATTGCTGTAGTCACCCAACTCCAAGTGCCCTGATTTTGCATGAATTTACCAGTTGTGCAGCTTCCGAATATGAGTGAGTGGCTTATCAATTATGCACTGGCTTTAAATCTTAGAAGGGGGGATGCATTGTCTAAGTCACCAGGCAAAGGTAAAATTATTAAAATAAGGAGAGTACAGTGAAATTTTCATACCTTAAGCTTATTCAATTTAAAGGACTACATAATTTAAAGTACTTAAATCTCATTCTATAATCAAGCATTCCTTGTAAGGAGAGGTGTATATTTTTTTTTTTAATGAAATAAGGGCAGTTGTTAAAATCTTTATTTGGTAAAACTAAAGGCTCATAGTATTATGATGTTTAAAGACAAAGACAAAGTATTGTAGATGATTGAAACTTCATTTTTAAATAATAAAATAATGTTTGCCTGAAGACCAAATAGAATTTGGATTTGGAAATTTCAGAATCTATAACCCAAAACAAAATGGAAACCATACCGAAGGGCAGAAGGATGGTTTCCCTACACAGAGTTCCACTTCAAGGCATAATCATCTTACCTCTCTAACTGCTCTTTCAGATTCACCAACATATTTATTCATTAATTCAGGCCCCTGCATGAAAAGAAAACAACTGTTCAATGTCCTTGTAAATGTAACCACATGTACGTCTTTCAATGAAAAAGAACATGAATACATAAAAGAAGAGAAAGAAGAAAAACAATAAAAATCTGCTCTCAACAGAACTGGCTCCTTTAGCATACTTATTTTCATTGGGTGTTATTTATGCCTCAAAAATTAGAGCCATTCTACATTTCAAAAACTACACATCAATGCACAGGGAAGGCTGTGACCTAACCATAATAGTTTAACTTTCTTCATCTACCTGTCAGTGCATATTTTTACTATATATCAGGCATAGTGCTAGGTACTAAAGTTAGAACAGTCTAATTTGGAAGACCAACAAAGAGATACCATCCATGTATTCCCAGATATAACCAGTGGCTGGTTCTTAGTAGGTCTACATGTCATTTTGGATTCGGTCCACTAGATCAGTATTCCTTTATTTTTTTTTTATTTTGAAGATTTTATTTATTTATTTGACAGAGACAAACACAGCTAGAGAGTGAACACAAGCAGGGGGAGGAGAGAGGGAGAAGCAGGCTTCCCAATGAGCAGGGAGCCCGATGTGGGGCTCGATCCTGGGACTCCAGGATCATGACGGAAGGCAGACGCTTAACAACTGAGCCACCCAGGCGGCCCTTAATATCCCTTTCTAACAGGAAACAAAAACTCACAGCTATTCTTCTAATGACTCCATAATAATTCCTGAGAATGGAATTGAAGTCATGTAACCCATGATATTATTTTATAGTCCCTGAGTGTTTTCTGTATAAATGCAACTCTCGAACTCTCTGCTCTCACTTGATTTGGCCATGTAGACACTGACTATATGAATCTGCCCGGCCAAACATGTTCTTCTCAGCTGATTTAAAAGAATTCAGTGAGAGAAAGTTCCCAGAGCTGAGAAAGACATTTGGCATTACAGGACAAACTTTATACCAGTGTTTGAAGGGAATAGTTGTAGTTCTCAGAACAGGGTTTTTTTTGTTTTATTTTTAATTTTTTTTCCTTAATTTTTTGGGGGGTGAGGCAGAGGGAGAAGAAGAGAGAGAATCTTAAGTAGATTCCTTGTCCAGTGCTTGAGTCCACCACAGGACTCCCTCTCACAATCTGAGATCATGACCTGAGCTGAATTCAAGAGTCAGATGTTTAACGACTGAGCCACGCAGGCACCTCTTGGTTTGTTTTCAATATCCCATGACTTTTGTGATGTGATGACTATGTGTCTTCAGACAGTAGATAGGTGGGCAATAAAAAAAGAAAGCGTACCATTTTCCACATAATAAATGATACTTAATATATTAAGAAAAAATGTTAACATTCAAAAATATTAAATGTCAAAAAAAACCCCAAGAACAAACCAAAAAAAAGTACATCTTTGAATCAGTGATATGCAGGGTATCACTTGGAGATGAGCCACTTTTATAGGGATTCTCCTGTTGATGGCCAGTTAGTAAAAATTTGTAGAACTTTATTAATAGACGCACACACATTTCACCCTTGGCACTCCTTCTAAAATACCTGGACACAGAAAGGGAAAAGAGATTTTCTATCAGCTGCAAGAAGTGCTGAGTGGCAGGTATCTGAAGGGAGGTTCAGAGAGAGGCTGAATGAATGGACACTTTGAAGGTGACAAGGATCATTGTCACTGTCATGGTGTGATGCTCTGACTGAAGAGGATTAACAGTGTTGGTGGTCCTGAGACTTTGTTCGAAGGGAGTTATCTCCTCTGGCTGGAGGGGGGTTGAGAGGAACACAGATGGACAAGTGGAAAGCTGTACTGAGATAGTGGCAACAGCCACCTAACATGAGATATCAGAGAATAAGAGGGTAAAAGAACTTCACTGGGAAGGGTGGCTCAAAACGAGGTTCACAGCCTGAATGGAATGAGGAGGGCATTCCTGTTGCATTTGGACAAAGTATGATAAGGAACATATCATACGAGGGAGCAGAACAGCATAAAGCATGGAAGCAAAGCAAAATGAGGAAAGTGTTCACATGAGAAGATAGCCCAGTGCAATATTATACAGAATATTGTAGCCCCAGTGCAGTAAGACAAGTATCCTCATGGAAGGGTAGGATGTGGCCAGGTGTACAGTATGGAAGATGTCAAGGAAGAATATGAGGGGCAGAACAGGATAAGGAAAGCACTGAGGCAAGAGGATGGCCTCGTACTGGGTTTCCAGAGTCCTGGAGTAAGAAAAGTACCTGTAGGGAAGAGCAGCACAGCAGCGGCTGCTGAAGGCAGTGGGATGAGGAAGGTGCTATAAGAAGTGGGGCATGGAGGGAAAAGAAGATGGTGGCATCACCCTCACAGATGAGGAGTATGTTTTTACTGCAAGAAAAGGGGCAGAGGCAATAAAGGGGAATTATATTTAGAAGGACTGATCAAATAAATAATTAAGGATAATAGTAGCCAGGTTCCTCACTATTAGAGGAATTGTAAATATATAAGTAAAGAAAATGAGAATGAATTCTGCTGTACTGAACTGAAATTAGAATTATTAGCATAAATCCAAGATTTTCAATATATTTAGGTAAATAAATATAAAAATGTATGTGCAAATATATATACCTGTGGATGTGTGTGTATATGTATAAATAGAATATACAAACACGCGCACACACGCGCTCATATTCCTGAGCTCTGTTCCCTCAGAGAACCTGAGAGTAGCCATACACCAATAGTAACAAGCACACCTAGCACCCAAAGCATGGCTTTTAAATTCTAAAAACTTGACTTCCAAATTCTCCACCAAAAGATATCAGGGCCTCTTAAAGAAATGGCAGATTCCAAGGCTGGGATAGGTGACATACAAAATGAGTCTGGAAATCTTACTGCCTAGATAGTAAGGAAGTGCTCAAAGAGATGGAAACCTGCCATTAACATTTGTTAAGGAACAAGATATGTATACAGTCTCAAAGTAAGTACCCACAAAACAATAATAACTTCATGGGGGTAGCAGTAATTTTACAATGGAAAAGCCTGTCAGACACCACCATAATCAAAGTTAACATCAGTAGCAATGAGACAATTTAAAATCAAGTATCACCTGACAGGATGTAATGAGAAGAACACAGCATTATTTCTATGAAAAATCTGAATCTAATCACAAGTAAATATCAAAAAAAACGAAAATGAGAGATATTTTACACAATAACCGACCTGTAATGTTAAAAAATGTCAAGGTCAAAAAAGTAAAGGAAGGAGTAAGGAATTTGTTCCCAACTGAAGAAGACTTAGGAGACATGACAGATAAATACAGCATATGATTATGAACCAGATCATTTTGTCATAAAGGACAGTACACAGACAAGTGACAAAACTTAAATGGTAGTAAAAATGTTCTTTTCTAATTTGATGGTTGTGCTATGGTTATGTGACAGAATGTATTTTTTATAGATATATACACTGAGCATACAAGAGCAACTTATTCTCAAATGCTTTAAGGAAAAAAAATTATTTGTGACTACTCCTGCCAACTTTCTGTGAAGTTTAGACAGTTCAAAAACTGAGAAGAAAAAAATACCTGATCCACAGGCAGAATGAGAGTGAGACAAGTAAAAAAGACTTGATATACACAAACCCAGAAACAAGAAAATTAGCAGACAATGTCTTAAAAGCAGGGATTATAAATACAATAGTCACTTTAGTCAAACAATCAGTAAACCTGAAGACAGAGCAACTATTCAAACTGAAGCACAAAAGTCTTAATAAAAATGATGAGACTTCAGGGGTCTATATAACCATATCCAAGGATTTAAAATATGTATAGAGATCCAGAAAAAAAGCATAAGGAGAAAAACAGAAATATACACAAATTTGATAAAAATCAATGAAACCACAGATCTAAAAACTCAACAAATCCCAAATATGATGGGAGAAAAAAAAAAAAATCACACCAAGCACATCAAGATCAAATTGTTGGAAACCAGCAATAAAGACACAATCTTCAGAGAAGTCAGATAACAAAAAGACACCTTACATGTAAGCAAACAAAAGAATCACTACCAGCTTCTACTCCAAAACTATATAAGCCAGGTGACATCAGAACAAAAGTACTGCAAAAAACAACCATCAAGCTAGAATAGCATATCCTTACAAAGTGCAAGCCAACAAAAGACTGTATATCAGATAAACAGAAGCTGAGGGAAAGTATCACCAGCAAATCTCCACTAGAAGAAATGTTAAAGTTCTAAAGCCAGAAGGGTGGGGCACTTGGGTGGCTCAGTCAGTTAAGGCCTCGGACTCTTGATTTCAGCTCAGGTCCGGATCTCACCGTTTTGAGACTGAGCTCCACGTGGGGCTCGGCGCTGGGCATGGAGCCTACTTAGGATTCTCTTTCACCTTCTCCCTCTGCCCCTCCCTCCATCTCTCTCTCCCCTCTCAAAGAGGCTTAGCTATTAAGAAAATCAGGGAACTAAGACAGGATACCAAAATATATTCAACTAATCCAAAAGAAGACAGAAGAGTAAAACAAAACACAACAAAACAAAAAAACAGGTAGGAAAAATGGACGAAAATTATGGGCATTAAAAAGCCTTTCAGGGGTGCCTGGGTGGCTCAGCTGATTAAGGGACTGCCTTTGGCTCAGGTCATGATCCTGGAGTCCCCAAATCTCCTTACTTGTGTTCCCTCTCTGTGTTTCTCTCTGTCAAATAAATAAATAAAATCTTAAAAAAAAAAATCTTTCGGGGCGCCTGGGTGGCTCAGTTGGTTGAGCGACTGCCTTCGGCTCGGCTCATGATCCCAGAGACCCGGGATCGAGTCCCACATCAGGCTCCCTGCTCAATGGGAAGCCTGCTTCTCTCTCTCTCACTCCCCCTGCTTGTGTTCCCTCTCTGGCTGTGTTTCTCTCTGTCAAATAAATAAAATCTTAAAAAAAAAAAAAAAATTAAAAAAAAAAAATCTTTCAAATTATAAATATGTCTGATAAAAAGGAGACAATCTTTATTACTGTTTCTTATATACTACCTCCACAATGGGTGCTTCAAAAATATTGAAATATGATAGTATAGCAACATTTGAGTGCACTAGAACACATGGGGATCACAATGTCAAGGATAAGAATAAGCAAAGAATAGGAAGAGTATCTCAACATTCAGGCTGACAAAATCCAGCTGCTCCAAGGATATTGCCTTTAGTCATGTTCACTTAAGAGGACTTATTTGGTAGCATCAACACAGAAATCCTTAAGTAATAAGAGAAACAGTTTTATCCATCTGCCTGATTTTTTAAATTAACCCAAGATGATGCATTAGTAAATTCTATGTAACATTAACAAAGTTGTTTCCCTAAAACACAAAACAAAAAACTTCTCATCTATTTCTTATGTCTGTTTTCCTCTTTTCTTTAAAATAATCTTTTCAAAATTACCTCAGAGTAATAAATTATACACAATCTGAAAAAATAATACTTGAGGCTAATTAAGGGGGAGATGTATTAAAACATAATTATGATAAATTATAAAATATCATCTAACATTTAAGGAACTTCCACATTTATGACTGAAATCTGCCAACAACCAGGAAACACATAAACCATCGGTAAGCAAACACATTTTCAAGAAAACTTGCTTGGGACAGTGCTTTTGATGACTATACTTCATAATGAGTACATCAACTGTTTATGAATTGGTACCTAAACTGTCTCCAAGTAATCATGTTTACATAAAGAAATTGCTTTTAAGCTTATTTCCTCAAAAACCACAACAGAGAGATTTCGTGACTCTGATCCCATCATTAATGATTTAATTATCTTAATTTCTTAAATAATGCAACCCAAAACAGATTTATTTTCAGAAGACAAAGGATGAAACATTAGTTATGTTGAAGAGGAGTGTTCTCCCTTTTTAAAGGATTGTGAAGAAATAGCAATGACTGAATATCAAATCAATTTTACAAGCTTGTTTTTAAGATACACGTTAGACCATGTAACAGGAACACAAAATTTACACTTACAGCCATCAGTGAGATAAATAAACCAGAAGGCATTTTCCTGAGTACTGTGGAATTGAGAAGACAAAATATAAAGAGGCAGAAAGTAAATATTTTACACTCTGTGGGCCACAAATGGCTTGTGTCACATTATTTGTCTTTTTTAACATCCCATTAAAAATGTAAAATTCAAAATACCTAGTTATGTTTAAGATGTTCATGCCAATGACAGTAACTTCTAGGTATGTATACACTAGAGAAACTTGTACGTACACCAAAGGAGACACATACAAGAATATTACAGAAGCATCGTTTGCAACCAAAAATAAATCCTAAACCTGGAATTCATTAATAAAAAATGGGTTTGAAATAGCTAAAGAGGTATAAACTTCCAATTATAAAATAAGTCACGGGGATAAAAAGTACCGCATAGGGAATATAGTCAATACTGTAATAACATGTACGATGACAGATGGTGACTACACTTGTGGTGAGCACAGAGTAATGTACAGAAATGTTGAAACAATACGTTGTACACTTGTACTAGTATGACACTGTTTGCCAATTAAATAAATTGCAGTGTCCTCATAAAACGGATTTCTATACCATTGGAGTGTAAATGAATGGCTACACTAAGGAGACAGTTTGGAAGGAGGAAGACCCGCAAGAAAGCTGTTGTTACGTAGCCAAATGCACTACTTACACATTATTTATAACCAAGAGTAAGAGAGTTCTTAATGTTTTGCCAAATTTTTAAAGACTGTAGAACAGTTTTAATTTTCCCCAGGATCATTTTTGCATGGTTTCACCCTGCCTGATCACTTTTTTTTTTTTAAGATTTAATTTATTTATTTGACAGAGAGAGATCAGAAGTAGGCAGAGAGGCAGGCAGAGGGAGAGGAGGAAGCTGGCTCCCTGCTGAGCAGAGAGCTGGATGCGGGCCTGGATCCCAGGACCCTGAGATCATGACCGGAGCCGAAGGCAGAGGCTTTAACCCACTGAGCCACCCAGGCGCCCCACCTGATCATTTTTAGTCTCTGTACTACAGTGTAAAACAATGTCTGCTGGTTCATAATATATAAAGTCAAATTAATTAAACAGGTGCTATTCATTTGCAATGTGATAAACTGCATTTCTACCCAAAGAAGAATGGACAAACAGTTAAGATAGTGAACAATAAAATAAGAATCAGGGCCTACTCAATAAAACAAACCTTAGATAATTAGGAAAATGGGCTTTTGTCATTTAGGAGGAAGTCAGAGAGGGGTGAGGAAAGGGTGAGAAATTTTTATGTAGAATGTTATTCCATTTAGGGTAACTAATTGAGTGAGTGTGCTCTGATAATAATCAGAAAGGAAATTGCTGGTGTCACTGTTGGTTTTAATGTAATTATTATCATGCCAAATCTGAATAATTGTTACTGTTTTTACAGCAACTCTCCATAAAAGTTGAGGGCATGACGTAAAGTAGTAATCCAAGTAAGACAAATCTTTATATTCAGGCAATATATACAATGCATATATACTGCTTTTTAATTATCTGGCTTAACTGAAGGAAAGTAGAGAATCTGGAGAAATGATTATTGTTCTCCACAGATTATCTAAAAAAGATGACTTGAACATCAGTGTTGAAAAGTACAAGATTATGATCATTTCATAATCTCTGAGAATACAGTATCAATATCCTGCTACTAATAACAGAAAAAATAATGTTTTAAATATATGATGTTTAGGCAAACAGACTTGGTATTTTGTTGAAATGTGAAAATATGGCATAATAATCTCGACCAATAAAGGGTCACTCCTCTACTACATAGAGGTAAGCTACAGGCAATCTGTAAATAAGAAACAATGTTGTTTTTTTTCTTCAGAAAACAAAAGAAAAATGAAAAAGAAACCCAGATTCGAAAAATCTAACTTAAGAATTTTGCACTATAAAGAAAATATAGGTTAGCATAATTCAAGTATTACTAACAAGTCATAGCAGTAATAAAGACTTCTGCAGGAGGTGGTTCAGTCCGTGAGGCAGATGCCTTTGGCTCAGGTCATGATCCCAGGGTCTTGGGATCTAGCCCCTAGTGGGGCTCCCTCCTCAGTGGGGAGTCTCCTTTCCCTCTATCCCCTTCCGGACCTATGCTCTCTCTAGTGCACACGTACACACACACACACTCTCTCTCTCTAATAAATAAGAAATCTTAAAAAAAAAAAAAAAAAAAACACACACACACACAAAAAAGTTCCATAGGGCCCCTAGAGAACATATGATGTTGCAGAGACCACCATGCTGATGAATATTACCTAGATGATTGTCCTGCAAAATGCAACCCAGTAGCTACACTGATATGTTACATGGGTCCAGAATTCTATAAGAGGTAAAAAAAATATCATAACCAAGGAAGATGTATGTTGAGGTTGAAGTTCGAAGAGCCAAAAATCACTATATTCTGGTACAAAGAGTTGCAAAAGATTAAATTCAGTTTTAAAGACATATATTACATTTTATTCTAAAAGGAAACTTAAGGAATCATAAGCTATGATGTTATTTTTTTGTTGTTGTTCTATTTGAGGCCAAATATCCAATTCTTAAACACAAAGGAAAGCAGTAACTAGTGCCAACTAATTTCATGAAA
Source organism: Spilogale gracilis (assembly GCA_004023965.1). Taxonomy (NCBI): domain Eukaryota; kingdom Metazoa; phylum Chordata; class Mammalia; order Carnivora; family Mephitidae; genus Spilogale; species Spilogale gracilis. The sequence goes on from PITA01010505.1 coordinate 53,297, forward strand.
TCTTGCTAAATGTTTCATATGTATTATCCTTCACTGTTTACAACAGTCCTCTGAGATGGATATTCTTATTATCATAACTTTATAGAAAAAAAATATATAAAGTGAAAAAAGTTTAAGTAATTTGTGAAAAGTCATACTGCTTAATAAATGGCAGAAATGGCATACAAGTCTCTTAACCAACACACCTGACAATTAGAGGAAATGCCCTAAAAATTTAGCAATCAACAGGAATAAAGGACAAGCAATAGATTAGAATATAACCTATGTTAAGCATACTCAGTGTTAGTGGGAGGACTTTAGGAGTCATTTAGTCTAACCTATTTCATTTAAAACCTGAGGAAAACAAAATGGGAAGAAGTTGAATGAAATGCTAAAAGCCCTAGAAAAGTTAAATGGCAGAAATAATGAGAAAAACACAGGATTTTAGTTCCTACATAATTACTCTTTCTAAAAATTGATGTGTTCTATTTGCTCCAAGAGCTTCTAAAAAAAAAAACAAAAAACAAAAAACAAAAACATTAAAAAAGGAAATGTGCCCTTAAGATTTTACATGGTGGGGCACCTGGGTGGCTCAGTTGGTTAAGCATCTCCCTTCAACTCAGGTCATGATCTCAGGGTTCTGGAATCAAGCCTCGTACTGGGCTCCTTCTCAGCGAGGAGAACCTGCTTCTCCCTTCTCTCTCCTTCTGCCTGCTGTTCCCTCTGCTTATGTTCTCTCTCTCTCTGTGTCAAAATAAATATAAAATTAAAAAAAAAACCTTATTTTACATGGTACCAGCAATTTAATTCAAAGGTATTTCTGGGACCAGAACAAGTGACAAGTGCAAAGCATAAATCTCAATAAATAGCTGCTACCATGGGTTTATTTGAAAATAAGAACTTTATTCATTTCTATTATAAACAAGAGACCATTTATATCAAAATATAATAAGGATTAGGTATAAATAGTATGGTTTATGAATGCCACATTTGCTCATAAGTTTTTTAACTCTTTAAAAAACAAATAGATAAAATAGGTTGATGGGACTAGATAAGGTTATTTCCTTTCCAATTTTAATTACCAAATAACTGTGGTATGTTAGTCCTGTCACATTTCACCTGCCCATATAATGTGCTTCACTCATCAGAGTAATCAAGAAAAACTACCAAAAATAAACTAAGTACCATAAGTAGGCTTATTTTTTTGGAGTACTGTGATTTTTCATGTTTCCATGGTTAAGTATTCAAGTTTGCAAAACAAAATAACATAAATTCATGTAAAGATTTGTCCAGCTGTGCTATTAACCCAGTGAGAACTAAATCTGTCTTATTTTTTATTGTTTCATGATTTTATATCCTATCAGTCACAAACTCAAGTATAATACTTACACCTCATGCAAAAAATCAGTACTGGGTTTTTACCCACTCTTCCCAAGGGCTTTTTAAATGTGTCTGACACTTGCCTGTTGCTTTTGGCTATTATAGTTCAAACCAAGTTTTTTATAAGTTCTAAAATGCCTAGGGAAGGCAAGTTAACCTAAGTGTTAACTATGGTTAAATGTTATGGAATATACTCATAAAAACCCAAACTCGCATGAGATAGAATTACATATATGTAATGTGAGTAAAGGATCTTGAAAATTAATAAAAAGTACAACATCAGCATATACAGAAGGCCATTTTGGTAAAGTACTTCAAAAGGTCTGAAAACAGGCATTAAGTACTAGGCAAGAAATATCGTGGGCAAGTAAAAGCCCTAAAAGGTGAGAGGGGCTAGCAGAGAAGGGAACAGAATTCAAGCTGTTCCTCTCAAAAAAAGTAAAACGCAAACCTTCCCCACAACTTATTCTTTCAGGAAACAAAAATGACACATTTCAGAATTTGCACAGCAGCACCATGCTGACCACAATTCAGCTGGCTGTAAAGTCTGAATGTAGACATGCCCACAGAAACCCCTTACATTACTGCTGACCACTCTAGTCACTCTCCAACGCCTTTACTGACTAATATGCAGAATTGCAAACACTGGGTTTCAGCTTCCATGTTTTCATCATTAGAAATGACCATTCTCTTGAGCTACAAACCCATACTAAAAATGGCCTTTCGGATATATCTGCCATGTTGTTCCACAGGCATTTCAAACTCCACATGTCTAAATCCCAATCTGGTATCTGCTTCTCACCTTTAATCCGCCTCTCTTCCTCACGAGCTAACCCTTCCAAGAGTCAGGGTATTTCCACCTACTAGTCACTAACAGTGAAAATTTTAATCACCTCTGACTTCTCTCTGTCTCATTTCTCACATACATTTAATCATCAAGATTCTAAATATTACCCATTTCATTATATCACTTGTTTAATCAAATGTCTCTCTGACTAAATATGAGTTGATAGAGAGCAAGGAGCCCATCTCATGCATCTTTGTTTACCATGTACAGAAACAGAGAACAGAACATATAGAAGGAGCTTAATAATCTGAATTACACAACTGTTGCAATTATAAAACAGTTACAAATAGTTTTCAAAGCATTACAGACATGAAATTATAATATTTCAACTTCAATTAAATTTTTTTCAAGAGATTTAAAAGAAGGAAAAAAATGGCTAATCTCTCTCAGCTAGATTCCATGAATAAAAAGTTAAATCAACCCAACAATAAAATTTTCTATTATTAAATAAACTTCTTAGAAGTCTGAAAGCATGGGGCGCCTGGGTGGCTCAGTTGGTTAAGCGACTGCCTTCCACTCAGGTCATGATCCCAGAGACCCGGGATCGAGTCCCACATCAGGCCCCCTGCTCGGAAGCCTGCTTCTTCCTCTCTCACTCCCCCTGCTTGTGTTCCCTCTCTGGCTATGTTTCTCTCTGTCAAATAAATAAATTAAAAAAAAAAAAAAAAAAAAAAAGAAGTCTGAAAGCATTCTTCTCCTTTTAAATCTAAGTCTTCTAAGATTCCAAATGCTGAAAGTTTGGTTATTTTAGTTCATATTATTATCATTTTTTGCTTTTAGCCAAATGTTATATAATATTTTCATGTCAGGGGATTTTTTTTACATAGCACTTTTATTGACTGATATAAACCCAGCTCAAAAGAAATAAGTTAACATTAAATTGTAACATATGTTTCAACTTTAACATGCCCACTTATATACTGTACAAATAATGCCAAAGTTAAATAAATCCAATCTAACTTCTACATAATGTCACATCATTCTATTTGTCCTAATAATCAATTACCATTAGTTATTCCCTAATAGCCATTCAAATAGTGATAAAACTAAGTATATATTTAATACTGATGCTAATAACTGCCAATTTAAGCATATGGGGCATATAAGACAACACCATTTGGAGAAGCCGAGGGAATTATTAAAGTTTAAAAAAAAAAAAAAAAAGAGCCCTAAAGGAAATTAAATAGAAACTCAAAAGGTTTCAAACTCTAGATGAGCCCAAATGTCAATAAACCTATAGAAGGAGAATAATGAGTTAGGGTCCGCAAAAGGCAAGAACCTGGACATAGTTGCTGGTGAGACTAAATTAGAAGCTATATCCAAGGTGAAAGAAAAAATAACCAAAACACTAAAAGAAAGTATTCTTTATAATTGTGGGGTCTGGGGCCAGAACCAACACACTCCTTTATAGGCTTCAACTGAGAAATGCAGTGAAATAGGCAAGCTCAGGGAAGCCCTAAACCCAGATTCCCCAGCCAATTTCCTCTCAGGGCTTTTTCCCAGGAACTTTCCATTATCACCATAAACAGCAGGATGATGAATAGGAAAGAAGGTATCCCCCAAAGCCCTCACCCAAGGAACTGGCAATCTCCCTCATGACTTTTCTCCTTCTACATTCCACTCTTCCCATACAGTGGGAAGAACTATGAGCCAGGCTTTTTAACTTCAGTTATATTCATTAAATGTCTATACAATGTCTGGATCTGTGATACTGACATTAAAACTCATTTATTTAACAGACCTTTTCTGGTAAAGTTAAGATTTCCAGAAGAATTAAGATAGTACTGAGCTCCTATATACACCACACCAAAACCCCCATTGCACACTTAGTTTCCCTTATTATTAACATCATATATTAGTACAGTACATTTGTTATAATCAACTAATAAAAATGTATCAATACTGATTCATTAAAATCCACAGTTTATTCAGATTAGTTTTTTTTTTTTAAGATTTTATTTATTTAACAGAGAGAAATACAGCCAGATAGGGAACACAAGCAAGGGGAGTGAGAGAGGGACAAGCAGGCTTCCTGCCGAGCAAGGAGCCCGATGTGGGACTCGATCCTGGGTCTCCAGGATCATGACCTGAGCCGAAGGCAGTCGCTTAACCAACGGAGCCACCCAGGTGCCCCCAGATTAGTTTTTATCTAATATCCTCTTTCTGTTCCAGGGTCTCATCCAGAAAACCAGTGTAACATTATATTTAGTTGTCATGTCTCCCTGGGCTCCTCTTTGCATTAAGTTTCTCAGACTTTCCTTCTTTTTGATGGCCTTGAAAGTTTCAGGAGTACTGGTCAGATATTTTATAGAATGTCTTTCAATTTGGTTTTGCCTGATGTTTTTTCTCATGGTCAGACACAGATTATGAGTCTTAATAGAGGAAGACCCCAGAAATAAAGTGCCATTCTTGTCACATCATACTAGGGTACACACTATCAATATGACTAATCACTGAATATGTTAACCTTGATCACTTGGCTGAGGCAGTGTTTGGCAGGTTTCTACACTGTCAAATAAATAAGTCTTCCTCTATCCCTTTTTCATACTGAACACTTTGAGAGGAAGTCATAACCATACACAGCCTGCACTTAAAGAATTGAGTAGTTACCCCTTCCAAAACTTTTTCAGTTACTTCTTAATATCCTAATCCTGTCAAAGAGATTATACAGATTAAAAAAACAAACAAACAAACAAAAAACCAGAAACAAAAAACTGAGACCAAGAGAACTTAGTTTAGGCTACAGAGCTAAAAAGTGCAAGAGTTAGGAATCAAAACCAAAGCTATCTGAATCCTGGTTTAGTACTCTTTTCTCATTGTTAACAATCTCAAGAGCACAAATTATACAGTAATAGGTCAATTTCAAGCTCTACCTTATTCACCCACTAGTCTCCTTCCATATATTTCCATTTTAATCATCAGGTTCCTGTTTCTTTGGCAGTGATTACTCTTTCTTATTAATAACACCAACTCCTACTTCAAAGCCATGTTATTTTTCTCAGTTTTCTTTGTCCTATAAGAACAAATCTTTTTTAAAGTGTTCCAGAAACATCCTTCCACTTATCTGAACCTGCCCTATAGAAACTGCCTGAAAGGACTGGGCAATACAAAAAAAGGAGGGGGGGGCAGGGAATAAAAGACTGTACAATGCAGTGGTTCAGAACTCAGACTGCACTCAGAAAGTCCTGAGATCAAATTTCAGTTTCATCACTATGACTCTGACTTCAGAAAAGTCATTTCACCATCTTAAACATTACTATCCTTATTTGCAATTCTTAAAGCATTCAGTATATAAAGAGGTGTATCTATGCAGTTTTCCACACAGTATCTGCAAAATGGAAACTCAATGATTTATAGATTAGCCCACAAAATTTAAAAACAAAAGCTTAAAGGTAAACTTGGAACTTACCAAATTCAAATTATTTTATACCTTTGATAATAGAACAGTAGGGGCTCTAGTTGAATAAAGAATAGTAATACTTGGAATTGTAGATTCTTTGAATAAAACAGCTTCCTGAAAATGGGATGTATTTTATGTAATTCCTCCTTGAGATAAGTATTAGAAGAAAATTTCCCCAAAAAATCAAGCATACTCTAAAACATTACATTCTTGTACTCACCAGTAAAGCTAATAAAGGACAAAATCCCTGTCAAACTCCTAACCACTCTTTCAGAATCAGTAACAGTTCTTCATAAGGTAAAGCAGCTGAACTACACAAGGACAATTAATCTATTGCAGCACTCCAGACAAAGGCAAGAGAGAAGCAGAGAGGAAATTTCAACTGGAAAATACTTTGACATAATTGATACAGATGACAAACTAAACCTAAGCATATGTCAAGTGCTACAGTCTACACAAAAAATACATACAGGTGCCAAAGGATATTAAGAGTCCACAAAGGGGCGCCTGGATGGCCTCAGTTGGTTAAGCAACTGCCTTCAGCTCAGGTCATGATCCTGGAGACCTGGGATCGAGCCCCACATCGGGCTCCCTGCTCGGCGGGAGGCCTGCTTCCCCCTCTCTCACTCCCCCTGTTTGTGTTCCCTCTCTAGCTGTGTTTCTCTCTGTCAAATAAATAAATAAAATCTTAAAAAAAAAAAAAAAAAAAAAAGGTCCACATAAGCCAAGGTGAAGTCTGAACTCTGAGTATACATCTTTTAATCACTGTTTAGGAAAGATGCAAAGGGGAAGCTAAATAGTTCTTTCATAAACTCAGAAAAAGAAATGTTTCAAATGTTTAAATTCTTTATTTTGGGAATTAAAGGTAATTACAACTATAAAAAGTGTTAGGGAGTTTTTCCTTTCAATACATGTAAGATACTTGTATTTTCCAAGAGGCTAGAAAATTTGTCTATCTACATTTCTTTGGTCATTTTCAAAATGCATCAGACTTGTGATTTCAAAAGCTGAAAGTTAACACTTAAATCCCTGGGAAAAGAAACATATGTTACAACCAAAAAGCAATCTTTCCTCATAGAAAAAAAAAAAAAAACTAGGAAGAATATAATATAAATTCCCAACTTTTTTTACTTCATTTCTGCATACATAAGCTATATGACATAGCTACTTTAAACCCTTCTCACAAACAATAAGACAAGATGAAAAGACCAAAGAAAATGCAGAGAAAAACAAAAAATTTTTCATGTTCTCAACTTTTTCTTTTGAAAATTTTTAAACATGTAGGAAAACTTAAAAAATAGTAAAATGAATATGCACTGCTTATTAAATATAATTTCCACCCAGACTCAAAAATTGAATACTGCCAAACTATATTAAAATGCATACTGAATAAAAATCCACCTTAAATAAAAACTAGTAAGTAGGATATGTAATTATCTTTAAGCAAGTATGAATTCAATTGAATAAGAAAATTCCTTAACATCACTTATTCTTTGTGTGTGTATGACCTAAAAGAAAAATGAACATGAGTTTAGTGAAAAAGCTCAAATAAGTTAACACACACGGCTATTTTACATGAACAGTGTGCAAGATAAACCTTTCAAAGAATCTTTGTACATTTTCCCACAGTGAAATAAGTAAAACTGCCTAAAGTTCTGAAATGCTTCATACTCAAAAACAGTGATAAATATATTTCTAAGTAATCCTAAAATAGGCCAGAAAGCAGTCCTGGTAACATCTGGAACAGTTATCTTAGATTACAGAAGAATGAGACACTCTTTCATAGGAAAATACATGTGCAGGATCCTCTTTGAGATTCCAGTGTAAATAGCTGTGAGTGCAGACATCATCAAATAAGTTTCAGATATCCAGCAGACAGAAAAAAAAAATATTCAAGGATTATGAATACACAATTGTGGAATACGCAACAAGATAGAAACAGAAAAATGGAGATGACAGTGAAAAGTGTAGAAAGTGCCAGTAAAACAGTTATGTCCATTACCATGACATAAGAGAACAGGGGCCAAAGATAAATCAAGATGCCTCTGAAATTTCAAAATCATTCATGATTCCAACATTTAAAGCTGAAAACTTTAAAACTGTGGCTGTGATTCAGTTTAAGTGATCATAGTGAGAATGGTCTCCTCCCCTATCTTCAGTATCTAATGTATTTCACAAGATAATCACAAATATGCAAACACTAGTGACTGGGAAGATACTGATTCTTAAAAAGCAAATAGCCTAACATATCTAAACATTATTTCAAAGAAATTTTAAGTAAAAAATTGACTCTACTCTGAAATAATCTTTATGCTTTCAAACTGCTAAGGATTTCAATCAGTGTTCTAATACAGAAACATAACTTTTGTTATGAAAAAAATTCTGATACTATCAAAACAGAGTCTTTTAGTATGCATTTTTTCTGAAATGAATTTGATATTTAGCAGACTGAAGTACATGTTTTTGTGATAAAGTGCATTCCATTAAGAGATTTAAGGTTTTATATCTGTATATTTAGTAACTGGATAGATGATCATATAATATAAAAGTTAATTAGAAAATTAGTATCTGGGGCACCTGGGTGGCTCAGTGGTTAAGTGCCTGCCTTTGGCTCAGGTCATGATCCCGGAGTCCTGGGATTGAACCCTGCATCAGGCTCCCTGCTTGGCAGGAAGCCTGCTTCTCTCTCTCTCATCCCCCCTGCTTGTGTTCCCTCTCTAGCTGTGTTTCTCTGTCAAATAAACAAATAAAATCTTTAAAATAAAAAAAAAGAAAGAAAGAAAGAAAAAGAAAATTAGTATCTGGCCCTGGCTCAGTTGGTTAAGCATCTGACTCCTGATTTCAGCTGAGGTCCTGATCTCAGGGTCCTGGTATGGAACCCCATGTCAGGCTCCACACTCAGGGGGGAGTCTGCTTGAGGATTCTCTCTCCCTCTGCCCCTCAATCTGTTCACATGCTCTCTCTCTAAAATAAATAAATAAATCTAAAAAAAAAAATCTAGCCCTAACATTAAAAAAAAAAAAAGGTCAAGTAAGATTATCTACCCCAACTAATAGGGTAGGGCAATGATCAAATAATGTATGTGTGTGCTTCAGAATATAAACCTTGTACAGATATCCCCTGACTAGAAACATGTTTTAAGGAATTCAGTTTTACCATATAAATCATCTGATTTCTTTGAAAACTCTATATAAATATGAAATTCATGTCATGTTTATAATTAAGTCTTAGGTAAGCAAAAGAGATTATTAGCACAATTAAAAACAGAAATTAAACAAGACTGGTTTCTTTTTTTTTTTTTTTAATTTTATTTGTTTATTTGACAGAGAGATCACAAGTAGGCAGAGAGGCAGGCAGAGAGAGAGGAGGAAGCAGGCTCCCTGCTTAGTAGAGAGCCAGATATGGGCCTTGATCCCAGGACCCTGAGATCATGACCTAAGCCGAAGGCAGAGGCTTTAACCCACAGAACCACCCAGGCACCCAATAAATGGTTTCTATTATAAAAGGATATAAGAAATACTGAGGGGGGCGCCTGAGTGGCTCAGTTGGTTAAGCGACTGCCTTCAGCTCAGGTCATGATCCCGGAGATCCAGGATCGAGCCCCACATCGGGCTCCCAACTCGGCGGGAGGCCTGCTTCTCCCTCTCTCACTCCCCCTGCTTGTGTTCCCTCTCTGGCTGTGTTTCTCTCTGTCAAATAAATAAATAAAATCTTTAAAAAAAAAAAAAAAGAAAGAAAGATTGAGAATCACAAAACCAAATAGAGTAGTCTTCTATAGTCCACCATTTTTGCTGATTACAAGCACTAGTTTAGTGAAAGCTCATCGCCTTATATTACACTGCCATCAACCTCAATTAAAAAAAAAAAATCAGCTACTCCTCAAGATGCCTTCTCATGTTTTTCTAAGGGTAAGAATCAGAGGATGGCTGTTAGTGGGGCTGGAATGAGAAAGTGGTAGTTAAAAAAATTTAACGCCTTACCTTTATAGCTAGGAAATTCAGGCCACTCTCATTGGCCAAAGCCTTTGCAATCATTGTTTTAGAGCATCCTGGTGGTCCATACAGAAGAACTCCTTTAGGTGGTTGAATACCCATTCGAATGAAAGACTCTGGATGTTTCAAGGGCCACTCCACAGCCTGTTTCAATTTCAGTTTGATATTTTCCAGTCCTCCTATATCTGACCAAGATACCTGTAAAACATTTAAACATTATTTAAATGTACATTTCACCAGGAGAAACAGAGGGGGGAAAGAATCAATAAAAAGTACAAGAGGGGAAATAGAACCATTTAAGAATCTAGAAGATCCTTAAAAAGTTCTATCAGGAAGTAAATTACAGTACATGAAATGTGAGCTACATATTACAGAAATACTAAAGAAAAAAGTTTCTGCTTGTATAAATAACTGTTCAAATGATTGAGCAAACTGTTAAGTCTATCTTCTGTTCTAGATGGCTTGAAAAATTAAGTTTCATCTGTCTGAAAATGGTTTGAATTAGTGATCCAAAGTCTCATCTACGTATCTTTTTAGCAAATTTATTTGTATTATGTATTACTTCCAAAAATATTTCTGTAGGTCCTTAGAGAACATACGATTTTTTCCATCTTTGATATATTCAAAAAGTATCCTCAAAACGTTGTTCTTTTTTCTCGACAAAGAAACACCCATCAAAATAAGACAATTTTCTACATGCTGCTTACTTAGTAAATATCCATTAAGAACTACATATCAGATAATATACACAGGAAATAGAAACATAAGACATGAATACAAACTTTAAAGAACTTAATAACCTTACCAGTAATGTGTACATAAACAATCACAGTACAATGGAAAGGATGCTAAGCACAGTAACAAAGACACAGAAAACGCTTTTGGGAGTTTCCAGGAAGAAAGATTACTTCCAGCTGGAAGGCAAATCTGAAAGTCAACTTCTAAAGCATGGATGAGATCTGGAAATGTGAAAACAGCAGAACTGTCTGGTGGAGGCCAAAAAATTACAAAAGGCTCAGAGGAAAGTATGAAGGAGTAAGAGAAAAAAGACATGAGGGAGAAAAATTTAAAAAGGAAAGTAAGTTGAAACTATATAGTGGAGGACCCTGAAGACTAGATGATCGAGTTCAAGAATCTCTCTCTTCATAGTAAGTCTTTGAAGATTTTTAATCTGGAAAGTGATATAGTTTAATCTGTGCTTTAGGAAGACTTCTCTGACAAGATTCATTTCAAGAAGAGATTTAATGCTGGGAGATCAATTAAGGACCTATTACAAACATTCCTCAAATAAAAAAACAAACTATAGTAACCACATGCAGAATGCAGACACCAGAGACTACTGTAGGTCCACAGCATGAGGGTTTTGAGGTTACAGTAAGAAGAGGGACAATTTAAAGCTGAAGATTTCAAGATCAGTTCATAGAATGTGAACAAAAAATAATTTTTAAGAGGGAAAATATATAAGACAGATTTTTATTTCTGGATATAAAGAGTTGAAACATAGAACAGGATATTAAAGAGACAAAAAAGGAGCAGTTGGAATGTGAGCATCAAAAATGGAGCTCTAGAAAGAGGACAGGACTGAAATTTCAATTTCAGAGAGCACTACATAAAAACAATAAAAGCCATGAGATCAATTAAAATTGCCACCAGGAGAGGAGAGATGTGGGTGAAAGGCAGATTGCTGGGCACCATCTACATTCCGGAAGCAAGAGGGAAAACAAAGGGGAAGAAAAAGTTCAGAAAAACAAACAATTCACAAATCCAAAGAAGAGAAGGTTTTGTTAATATCAGGCAAAGGTTATTTTTATTTTTAAAGAACTTGCACAGTTTTAGAGGGAGGGGGACTTGGCTGTTGTTTTTGTTTTTTGTCCATAGTACCAGAAGAATGCTACATTACCAACCATAATCCTGAGATCAGATTTAATTATTCTTTTCTAAATTGCTTTCTTAAGGTTTATTTTTAAAAAGTAAGATTACTGGATTAAAAAGCATGAACATTTTTAGGTCTCTTGTTGCATGATGTCAGTTTGCTATCCCACTTTACCTATTTTAGTAGCATGAGTGATAGGTGTATAAATTTCCCTGCAGTATCATCAGCCTTGGGTTTTATTTTGCCTTTTTCCCCCTGATTTCTGATTTCACCAATTAATAAAACTAAAATTAAACTTGAGATCAATACACATAAGCTTATGGTCCTAAAAATACTGGACCAAAGTGACTGCTTAGGTAACTGTTACTGTTAAATCCAGGTACAGCTGAGTTGTCACACCCTTGGGGAGAAGTTCCTGCTTCTGCTTTTTGGTGTCTCTGATTTTTATTTCTCTTTTTAAATTAAATCTTGAAAATTTTCAACAAAAGTTGAAAAATCAAAACAGTATGTGTATGTATGCTTTTTGCCAAAATTCACCGATTTTTAATATTTGCCGCATATGCTTTAGTGCATGCTCTCGCTTACTCTCTAAACACACACACATACTTTATCAATTTTTATAAATTTGCCACTGAATCTTTTTAAAGTAGAATGGGGACGCCTGGGTGGCTCAGTTGGTTAAGCATCTGCCTTTGGCTCAGGTCATGATCTCAGGGTTCTGGAATCCAGCCTTACATTGAGCTCCCTGCTCAGCGGGGAGTCTGTTTCTTCCTCTCCCTCTGTTCTACCCCACTGCTCATTCTCTCTCTCTCAAACAAATCTTTTAAAAAAGACTTTATCTATTTATTTGACAGAGAGAAACACAGCTAGAGAGGGAACACAAGCAGGGGGAGAAGCAGGCTTCCCGCTGAGCAGGAAGCCCAATGCGGGGCTTGATCCCAGGACTCCAAGATCATGACCTGAGCCAAAGGCAGACTAATTAACAACTGAGCCACCCAGGTGCCCCAAATAAATAAAATCTTAAAAAAAAAATAGGATGCAGATATCAAGACACTTATAAATAGTACAGCATACGCTCATAGATATAAACATTCTGGGAAAAGAGGGTTAAGGAAGGTAGTCAACACTATCAAAAACTAAACAGAAAGGCCAGAAAGTATAGAATATTTAAGAAGCAATGGTCAGTAGACTTAGCAACAAGGTTACTGAACTGAATGGTTTAACTAGATCAGTTCTTGTTTTTATGCCTTTTAGCAGTGGACTATACATACACACACAACACAAACACACATTTATGAGCACATACAGACAGTAGATACATGTTATATATAATGTATAAAAGCTATTTTTCTAAAAACTACCAGAAATGTAGAAGCCAAGGAGCACTCCTTAAATTTGTGAAAATTAAAATGATAGTGTGTTACTGTTATGATCTTACATGATGCCTATTCAACTGTTATTATGCAATTATTACACCTGTATAATGAGAAGAGCATGTTATCCATGTGCTCCACTAGGAGCATACTTTCCATGTTTTGGAGCATGTTTGAGTTTTACCTTTTTTTTTTTTTTTTTTGAGAGAGGGAGAGAGAGAGAGAGGAGATCGGAAGGGGAAGAGAGAGGGAGAATCTTAAGCAGGCACCGCACCCAGCATGTGAGCCCAACTCAGCGCTTGATCTCACAACCTTGAGATCATGACCTGAGTTGAAATCAAGAGTCAGATGCTTAACCAACTGAGCCACCCAGGTGCCCTGAGCTTTACTTTAAGTGATATAGCATTGTAGCAGAACATTTATTTAAGCTAATTTAAATAAGTATACATACGCAGATAAAATTTTCTTAAAGGTTAATCCAGAACTACTTTCCTAATCAATGACATTTTATAAAAAAAATTTTAATTATATGCCTATAAAATGTCTAGGTAGTATTTTTCTCAGGTATGTATGAAGCTAAATAAACCTGGCAAATCTTCATTACAATAAAATTTGGTTTTCAAAACATTTGTGTGCGTTTTAATCAGTTTTTTAAAGAGTCTTGAAAAGAGTTTTTAAAAATAACTTAGTGTCAGATATTAATTAAGTACCTCCATGAACCACACATGGAAATCACCAATAGAAACACAAAGAAATTCATGTGTTAAAAGATGACCTCTGTAGTTAATAAGGATCAGGGAGTACGAGCAAACAGAGCCAGCTGAACTGGAGCTGGAGAGGGCTTGTCTACCTAGCGAAATTAGGATGCTTTTACAGGAAAACTGAGTGTTCACTGATATGGAAGAGGCCAAAATACAGATGCCACTGTATGGACCTAGTAGTCTGTGCTGAGGAGTTGGCCCACTGCCCTGAAAGCTATAGCTAAAGAAAAGTGAAACAATCCTGTCCCCTACCTCTCTGCTCAGAGAGAGCTCTTGCTTCATCAGTTGTCCTTTCTCTATTATTGCCATGATTGTATTTTTCACTATATTCTTTTCTTAGCCCACAAATATTACCTGTTTCTCACTATCCTTCAAAACAACCTTACTTTGGTATTGTTTCTATCTCACATTCTATCGTCTTTTCCTCAACACTAAACTTTTAAAAGATAGTTAATACTTCTCTATTCCACTATATTTTTACCTCCCACTTTATACTTCAGTTAAGTATTTATCTTGCCAAACAGTGGTAGGAAAGGAATATAAAAGGATAAGATAGGGGTGCCTGGGTGGCTCAGTTGGTTAAGCATCTGCCTTCAGTTCAAGTCATGATCTCGGGATCCTGGGACTGAGCCCTGCATCAGGCTCCTTGCTCACTGGGGAGTCTGCTTCTTCCTCTGCCCCTACCCCCTGCTCATGCGTGCGCCTGCACTCTCTCTCTCTCAATTTAAACAAATAAAATCTTTAACAAAAATAGAAAAAGGATAAAGATAAAAAGTTTGAGATGGTGGGAACCCAGGGAGTTGAGGGGGTCACACCAGGTCTCTTGACTCTCAGGAAATCATGAGGCAACATCATCTGCAGAAATATCAATTAGTCTAACAAATATTGACTAAATGCCTATTTCATAATATGCTGGTTGCTGAGGACAAAATAGTTCTTGTTCCTACTGAGCTTCTGATCAGATGGAATACTTCCTTAAAGGAATGTATTTCCATAATGAGGCAATTACTATAGAGCATGGTACATGCTATAGTCACCGAATTGAAATGCATGGTCAAAAAAATCTGTTCAGAGGTGATATACAAGGTGGGATCTGATGGAACTATTCAGCTGAAAGTAACAGTAGGTGCCATGGAGAGAGAGAGAGAGAAAAAAAAGCATCATACATTAGGAGAACTAAAAGTAATTCACTATGGCTAGAATTTAGGGAGCCAGGAAAGGATAGAAAGGAGTAGAAACAAAGGTTAGCAACAAAGGAAGCTATCAGACCTTGAAGACTCATTAAGCATCAAGAATTTAGACCTCATTTTGAGAGATATGGAGAACAAATTAATCAGGGAAATGACATGATCAGATTTCTGGAAGACGACTGTGGCTACAAAACAGATTAGGGATTAGAACTTGGAGAGGGCTTCTACAGTAATTCAGATAAGAGATGCTGTTTATCTGCACTGAAGTAGTAGCAGGGGGGTTCCCAGGAGAAAAAAATATTAAAGCTTTATTAAACCACAGTAAACTATATTAAATAAGGCAAGTCAATGAGTTTTAAAAATTAATTAGATCTTAAGTAGGGGTGGTAAAAAAAGAAAATGGAATCAAGGGTAACAACCATGATTCAGACTTGGGCAACTAACTAACTAAAAGTTACATTAAAAGAGAGGCACCTGGTGGCTCAGTTGGTTAAGCAACTGCCTTCAGCTCAGCTCATGATCCTGGAGTCCCAGGAACAAGTCACGCATCGGGCTTCCTGCTCAGTGGAGAGTCTGGTTCTCCCTCTGACTTCTCCCCTCTCATGCTCTCTCTCTCATTCTCTCTCAAACAAATAAATAAAATCTTCAAAAAAAAAAGTTACATTAAAAGAGAAAAAGGAACATGTTTGAAAATTAAGGAATAGTTTCCAATTATTATACCATGGTTGGAATTTACAAGTGAAATAAATTCAATAAGCCAAGAAATATCTTCTATCTGCTGGACTTGTGTTAGTAACTGTAAGGGCACAAAATGAGTGAGAAAATGTCCTCAAAATTTTGTACTCTAGAAAAAGAAATAAGAGAAATATCCTAAAAGACAGTCTTTGTCAAAAGACATAAAATAGCTGTCTTCACACAAAGTAATACAAAAGCTACTGAAAAAAGTACAAAACAGTTCTACAGTTCTCAAATATGTGAGATGGTGAGGACAGACATTTGGAAATTGGGCGTATATGTAAGACTTATGTCAAGGTGTTAGAATGTAAAAATGATTGCAATTAAGTAAAAAAGAAAAGCAATAAAAGAAATTCATTAAAAAACCACTTGTGGTCAATCACACAGACAGCTAGTTACAACTGAGTCTAAAGTAGCTTCCTATTGGAGAAGCAGGCTTCCCGCCGAGCAGGGAGCCCGATGTGGGACTCGATCCCGGGTCTTCGGGATCATGACCTGAGCCGAAGGCAGTCGCTTAACTAACTGAGCCACCCAGGTGCCCCTATATTGTTTTTTTTAAGCTTCATATATTTTTTGACATTAGAGATATTCCAATTACTTTGTGACTTTGAGTAATTTACTTCATCTCTCTAAACTTTCCCATCTAGAAAATGGGGATAATAAAATCTAAGCTTCCAGTTTTATTGTGAGAATTAAACAGTATAGTTTATATTAACTGCACTTTGCCTGGTACACAGTAACTATTTAATGAATACTAGATATTAGCTTATTTAAATGTCTGAAAGATGATTACAATGAATAGTTACATTTTGAAGGCTCAGTGACAAAAGATAAAAGCCAATCAGGCAACTGCACTTGTAGTTTCATAAGCAATCTTGAACTACTGTACTCTAGAAAAGAAATAAGAGAAATATCCTAAAAGACACAGTCTTTGTCTAAAGACATAAAATAGCTGTCTTCTCACAAAGTAATTACAAAGTAATTTTCTTTTCCTTTGCATCTGATCATTACATTTCTTAAACTAAAGGTAAATAAGATTTGCCTTTTAATTTAGCACCTAAATGCCAAATAAGTAATGAATAAATTTACAGCTAAGATATCAATTCAAAAATGAATATAAACCAGCTTTAAGAACTTACTATATGGCACAGAAGAGTATTAAAGCAGAGAAAGTCATGGGAAAAGTCAGTCTGTCAGAGAAGAATAAATACCAGCATGAAATCATAAAATCCTAAAACTAGTGCAGGAATTCAAACACTAGCTGGTTCACTATCCTACCGTCAGACAGTATTTCATCTTTCAACTCCTCTCATCTTTCAACAAATACTATTAAATGCTCTTTAAAAAAATTTAAAAATTCTGTAACTCTCTTTTTAATAAGTTACACTATATCATAACTGCCAGAAAATTATTCTCGCAATCTAACTTAAATCACTCCTGATAATAGCTGGGTCCTTTCTTTCTTACTTGTTCCTAATGAAAACAGTGAACAGCTGCTCACATATGGCTTTATAACTTTTTGAATTAATAATAGAGTTAGAAGTAAAGGAACAGCTGTCAAACAAGTACAGACAGAGCAGTGAGATAAATTTCCCAAGGGAAATGCCCTCCACAAGCCTCTAATAGTACTTTCTGACAAGCATGCATCCAACAACACACAAACCAAAACCAAAACAAAAGAACCCCTCAAAGTGCATACCCACAGAGGCCAAAAGACTTGATGATCAGGTTTAAAAAACAAGCAAAAACATACAAAAAAACAACGTAAGAAGAAGTTCCACAAGGACAAAGTAAAAATTAATGAACTGAACTGCAGATATTGGGAGATAAACTATGAGAGAAGAATTCAGTAGCTTCCGGGGGACTGACGGTATCTTTACACATTTGTGAGTCAAGATGTTCATGTTTGCTACATGCCAAGTTTTATATTGCCAGGTACAAAAAATTCTTTTGAAAGTGTTATTTTAATAGAAAATATTGTGACAAAGAGTACTTTTCATTTTGTTCTTTCATGCTAACAAGTCCCAGCAGGAGGACAAGAAGCTAGGAGTAGCAAGTTGGTTGGCGCCTGTTCAAAATTCTCTGCAGGGTCACATGTTAACTTTCAACCAATTCAAATATTTAAATACATTTATTTTGTTTAGAAATCATAAACATCTCAAATTACTAAAGATACTAAATAATGCAGAAAGGAGTAAGTTGAGAAAAACCAACCCCTAAGATCCAAAGGAAGATCAATACATTTCCAGATGCTTCTTTAATGAAGGTAAAGCAAAATTAGGAAGCAGTTATATGCAAATTTGTGCTCTTAGATCTAAGTCAAAATAAGTGAACACCATTAGCTTTATATAGCGAAAAGACAAAAGATATTTTCCCCCATGCTTTCAAAGCACATTCTATGGACCTTTTTTTTTTAAAAAAAAAAAAAAAAACAAGTCATAGTTTCAGTTGTACTATGGTGCCATAAACTATCTACACCCTCTCTCCACTCAATCCATTAAAAATTAAAACTTCAGGGAGGGTCAAGATGGCGGAAGGCCAGGTGACCGCATTTCAGGGAGTTCCCTGAAGAGAGCTGAATTCCAACAAAAAAACCACTACAAGACCACCGTGAACACCCATGAAACCAGCCTGAAATGTGATATTTCCCACTTCTGGACCGCCACGAGAGACAAAGAACATCGGCAAAAAGGTAGAAACAAATTGGAGGGT